>SJYA01001701.1:1072263-1184655 GCA_006410615.1 Neotragus moschatus | reverse complement strand
TATATATATATATATGTATGTGTATTAGTTCATGAAACTTTTCATGTTTTATATAAAAATATATATGAATATATATATACTTATATAAATGTATGTTATTATATATATAAAACGTGAAAAGTTTCATGAAATATTCTTGTATGGCATAGTAAAAACAAATTTTTATATCAAATGTGAATTTATTAATATTTAAACACCACAAGATGTGTCATACAGACTATTCGCCCTTATTTCTTGCTTTTACTTTTGTTTTTAAATGTTAAATAAAACTCAGTAAATTAACCAAAGCAATTTAGGCAAATGTTCCAATTGCCAATTTAATTCTGCTTATAAAAATACGGAAAGGTCAGGTGGCCAGTGAATTTTGTCTGGCTCAGGCCTTGATCTCAAAAGGAATCATTTGCCATTCAAATGCTAAGGGTACAACAGAAAATCTGCCCCCAATTTCTCTTTAGCTTTTAGAGTTCCTGAAATCTAATCCTGTGAACAGCCTTGAACCTTGCCTCAACCTCTCTGAACTCTCATCACACATGTTAAATGAGGGAGTAGGTCTATGTGACTCTCCTGATCCCTTCCAGCTTCAAAGGTTTGTAATTCCATGATATTTTTTATTTGAAGTTGGGGTACCATAGAAAACAAAGTCACCTCAAATGTATTCTAGGCATAAAGTACGCATTTCTAGAACCACAAATGCTTTCCAGTTGAAGTTTCTCTAAAACGCTGACAGATGTGGAGAGAGCATTATCGAAGCCTTAATTTTACATTTGCATTCAGATCTGCTCTTTCAATGGGGGCATTTTTCTAAAATAAAAATGTGTTACTGCTGTTCTTGGGATTCTCCTGGTTCTGCGGTGGATTTAATTAGTGAAAGCATTGGATACTTATGTGCGCTCTAGTTCTTGGGAGGCTTAGCCATTGCAGGGTTTAGGGCATCCCATGGAAAGAGAGGTCTGGTTTTTTATTGTCATATTACGACTACTATGCTTCTCGTTGTGTGAAGGAATGGCAGTGGCAGCTATGCCAACCTCAGTGTATATTCTGAGCGTTCTTCAGAGGCCTGGAGCATGGCATTTCAGCTAACTTTAGTAAAAATAATCTGAATAATGGCCTGAAGTGAACCTACCTCTCTTGGTGATGTAGCTCACTTGCCAAAAAGGTGAACTGCTTTTACACTTTCTCCATATATGGCTCTGTGAATGTGTGAGTGCTCAGAGTAGTAAAATAAATGAATGGACAGAAAGAAAGCATTTAGGGAGCTCCTATGTATTTGGTATAGAGAGTCCAGCAATCAGCAAGGGCTTGGAAAACTTTATCCTCTTAGTCCAAAAGCAAGTGAAGTTTTTCTTTGTCAACTTGATTTTATAGAGAACATAGCCAATGTGTTCATTTATAGTGTGAAATTCGACCAACATATGGTCTGGAATATTTATGCAAACACGACCTGTGTGTACTCTCACCATTGGCAGCCTGCAGGAGAAGTCAAATGATTACTAGCAAGTTGCTGGGTGACGCTGGAACTCTGACAAGGAGCATGATTTACATGAGTGGAGAATTTAAGGCCTAGACAGTCTATTTGTCCATCTCAAAAAGAGAAATTGAAATGCTCCTAGCTTGTTGGCTAAGCCTTTTTTCTCCCTCTGAACAGCAATTGGGTACTGGGAAGAAAATCATCTATCCTTGAACGTTGCTGTGAAGGATAGAGATTATTCACACTCAGCATAGCGTCTGGTGCACTATAAAATGATAGTTGTTTTAACCTTTCGGACAGGATTTTTGCATCTGACTAAGTATTCTTTTTCCCCTTTGAAAAATATTTTATTTCTTTTTTCTACAACACAGGTGACAGTAATAATTGTCAAAACTGGCAGAAATGATAGAAATTTGGAAAATTCGATAATGCAACAAAAAAAGATAAAAGAGTAAGTATAATCTACACAGACAAAAACCTTTTGTTGATATTCTGGTATATCATCTTCCTTAAAATGTGGCTCCATTCTAAGTATAATTCTTTAAGATGGAAGGGTAAGACTAACTTGATGCCAGTAAAAATGACTGTGTATTCACATTTTGTGTGTACCCTGGCCTAGTTCATCTACCCCACAGAAGAGTTTGTCATAATTCAATTCTGCCTTCTTCATCTCAGGCTAGTGAAAAGAAATAATGGGAAATAGAATTTCTGAATCAGGGCTTCAAATCACACTAAGCCAAACAGTCAGTAGCAGGCCAGACGTGATCAGTGGGAGAAAAATGCTGGTATTGTTATTTTCAATGTGATTCTTGGTGGCTTGACTCTCAGATCTGTTGAATGAGGATGGAGGTGGGAAAGGAATTGGGGGAGGGTAGAAAGAGGTGGGGAAGGGAAAAGAGGACACGAGAGGTGTTTAGCTTTCATTTGCCGGTGTGGTACCCGCTGCTTTGTTTATGGATTTGATGCTATTCATACAGTCTTTCCAATATTAATTTTTAATTTACAATGCTCATTAGGAGACACTTAAAACAGAACAATTATCATTTATCTTGATATATTATTTACTAGGACTGACTGTCATGGTTAGGGGCCCGTGATTAGTGAGAGGGGGCTCCAGAAGAGCTTCTCAAAGGTGCCGGAGGTAAAGGATAGGAGCTTAGGAAGCAGTCCTCAAAACCCAAGACCCAAAGTTCTGATGTCAAAGCAAAAGCCACACCATCCTAATCAAGACACAGGAGGCCCCCTCCTAGATCAGCCTGGAACAGTACTTAATGAACCTGCAGGATCATATTAATGAGACGCTCTGTTAGGCCACCAGCTCATCAATTATTCATCCAGCTGCATTCCTGATACTTTGCTATCTTCCTCCTCTTTTTGCATTGGTGTGATTACTTTTATTAACACTCCATTTCCTTACCTAGAATGCACACAAAGCTTTCTGTTCTGTAGTTTCCTATTCTTGTGCCTAAGCGCCATCTCTTCTGAATACTCAGCTGCAATCTCACACATGGTGATGGAAATCTGCTGGAGGGGAGTCTCACTTCAAAGTTTCAGAGAATTAGGGCACCCTGGATTTGCTCCTTCCCTAATACTCAGAGCCTGGCTTTGACTGTATTCTCATTACGCTTTGTTATGATTACCTGTTTATGTGTGACCTTTCCACCACTAGACTATGAACGCTTAGAGAATGAAACATCATTTTTATTTATTTTTGTATTTTCATTCCCAACATAATGCCTGACACATGGCATACATTTATTAAATGAGTGAGTGAGTGAGTAAATGAATGAATGGATGGATAATTAGGAGTACTCAGTCCTGCTAATATTCAGCCTAATGTTCAGGTTAATAGTCAGTCTATTTATAGTCAAGCAGACTGTGAGATGGAAGCCTGAGCACAGCCTGCAAGTTTCGGAGGAAAATAAACAAAACAAAACAGAATTGTGTATGTACAGTATGGGTCAAGCAGGTAAAGATGTGTTTGCAGGCTTGAAGCAAAGTACTGAAATTTATCTGATACTCAGTTCTACACATGCTTATTTTTTTACTTATTTATGAAATAACATTAAATTTGCACGTGACTTTAGGAATAGATTGTATTTCACTAGGACTGAGTGTCAAGGTCAAGATGACTAGACAGTTTGTAGGAAGATTTCACTGAGCTTTCATGAGAGAGACCAACGAGGTTGGAATGAGTGAGGTGTGGAGGACGGAGGCCAAGGACTAGGACTTATCTTCAGAGTGTTTGGTTTACTCTCTTGAAGTCAACACGAAAACCAAGGAAGCCAGTTTCCATTCCTCAAGAAGTAGAATATTGGTGGACTGTGATGCCAACCAAAGTCATATGTAGTGAGAAGAATGGGAGAGGACTGGAAATACTTCCCTTTTGTCCTGGATGGATAGAGTAATATTAGAAGGGGTGATACTACCCTAGAGCCAGATTTAAAAGGTGAGGGAAAGGCAGAAATGAGTCTGAGGAAATATTTTGACATTCCACTCCTGAGGGATAGCCTCTACCAGTTAGAACTATTCAAATACCCAGGCCAGCTTGCAGTCAAAATCATGCCTCCCTACCTCAGCCACACTCTCTACCATGTGTTTGCACTCTGACAGCAAAGGAACCTTCCCAAACACCAATTTTATTGTGTCACAGCTCTCTGGAGAATCTGCAAAGGCTTTCTGCTGTGAAACCAAATCGAACCGCATACACAAAAACAAATTCTCTGCAAGTATGAAAATGAATGAGAAGACATTTCTTGCCTCAGTTTTTGGCTGCAAAGCCAAAGGCAAGTAATGACTTTGGTCAAGTGGATTTTAATTTGTGACATCTCAACTAGTCACAATACTTCAGAGTCATATTTAGAGAAATACTATCCAGAAATTCTCTCCCTACTCTTCCAAGATGGCTCTTCTTATCATTGTGACAGGCAGAAAATAGACTGTGCTCAAGCTTTGTTCTTTTTGGGAAACTGGTTGGGTTGGGGCTGCTATGACCCTCAGACTGGTTACTGTGGTCCAAGAGAAGCCTTATCCATTTATCCTTAATCCATAGATATAATAAGGTATGCCCCCTTCTCATTTAACATTATCTTGATACTGGGAAAGATTAAAGATAGGAGGAGAAGGGGATGACAGAGGATGAGATGGCTAGATGGCATCACTGACTTAATGAACTTGAATTTGAGCAAACTTTGGGAGATAGTGAAGACCAGGGAAGTCTGCTGTGCTGCCATTCATGGGGTCTCAAAGAGTCAGACACAACTGAGTGACTGAACAACAGATGAGATACATTTTCCCTTCTCATTTAACATTGCTGAAATCTGAACATGTTTACCCATCAATAGTTTACAAATGCTTTTGGCCTGGTGGCAGTGATGAGGTGGTTGTCACCTTCTGCATGTGAACTTAATGAGATCGTTGTCATGGTCTGACTAAACTTGGTTGCAGCTGTTCATATTCTCCTAACTTCCACTGAGAAATGTATGTTGTTGTGCTGCTTGCTTTGGGTTGACTTTCCCTCAAAGGGTCTTCAATAAAATGCACTGATTCAGCACTGGAGTCAAAAAGTTATTGTGTGCATAGAAAGTCATGGATATAGAAAAGTGGATGGAAACACTGATGAAGAAAAATATGTCATGGGAGAGATAAACCATCAGATGGTTTCTGAGCCTGAGGGAAGGAAGACGTCCAATGCTTGTCAGCAGATGACGCCCATCAGAAACCAACCTCAACAATTACAGGTGAGAGAAATAATTTTTTTTTTCTTAGTGGTATCTAAAATGGCCTCTTTAAGTGGCTAGATTTTCAGCTTCTAATCCCTTTCTGTGTGTGCCATGGTATGAACCAGATGGGAAACATGATTTTAAGCTCTTGGGTTTTTGTTTATTCAAGCTTTCTTGTTAAACAAATAATTTCAGTTCAACTGAAAAACTTTAAAATTATTGAAATGGAGGTGTTGCTTATACTCAAAAAGAGCAAACCTAGGATTCATTTACTATTTGTTGTAGATTAACTTCCATATAATTTCAGTTTAGCCTTGCATGCTAAAGGCAGGCTTGAACTGTGGGTCCTTGAAACAGGTCAAGTTCAGGTACTTATATAAGCAGTGGGCACTGGATCCAGCATCGTCATTCCACTGGGGGCAGTGGGAAGCACTTGAGAGGCATGGGATCTTTCTGCATCATCTGTGGTATTTATATGATACACTCCACACTAACTGCATGGCATTGAAAAGGATATAATCTTCCTTATTTGGGGAGGCAAAATTGGAGCCTGTTTTCCAGCTACTATTGGCCCCTTCCTCAAAACACAGTGGGTCTTTCTGAAAATACCACTTTAGGATACAGATTAGAAAAACAAATAATAGTATGTAGGAAGGACCTTGAGATTACTAATTTCAATTCATTCATTTTACAAGTGGGTCATCTAAATTCCAGATGAAAAGGGCATTTAGGATCTCATGGCTGGTTTGTGGCAGTGATTAGGCCTCCTCGCCCTGGAGGAACATCCTGCAACTGTCACATACATGTGTCTTTAAAGGCAAATGTTCACATAAACGACATGAAGAACTTTGTGTGTGTGTTGGTTATGTGTAAAATTTTATTAGATTCAATTCTTGCAAATCTTTGCCTTCTCAGCTTTGATGAACATTTGTCACTGGTTAAGAACTTCATTGGGCTTCCCAGGTATCGCTAGAGGTAAAGAACCCGCTTGCCAATGAAGGAGATGTTAAGAGACACAGGGCATGGCAACCTACTCCAGTATTCTTGCTTGGAGAATCCTATGGACAGCGATGAGCCTGGTGGACTATAGTCCAAAGGGTCGCAAAGAGTCAGACACAACTGAAGTGACTTAGCATGCACGCAGGGATTTCATTGTAAGTTTAACAGAAGACACTTCTGTCCCAGAATTTTTTACTTCTCTGTGATTATAAACTCAATGATTTTCACCCTTCACCCTCTAAGCTTGTTTTTATTTTTCCAATGAAAGATGTCAGCCTGGAAAAATGTTCTTGGGATTAAAAATGCATTAACATGATTCTAACCATGAGGACTACAGAGATGAGAGGGGAAGTAGCAAAAGTCTTCTTCTCTCCTCCCTACTTCACTCTCTCCAGTGGAATGGACAATATATTTTACAGATGCCTAGTAACCTAATAAATGCTGTCTGGGGAGAATGACCCACATTACTGGTTTCAAGATATGACATTTAAGGGCTTATGAAAAAAGAGCAGAGAGGGTTTGTCAATACATCATAGAATGCAACAGAATGAGGTCAACCCTGCCTTTTTTTTTTTTTTAAATGTTTTGCTACACATGAGTCTTCAAAAAGCAAAATTGAAAGGAACTTACTTATAATGTGTGGGCTGTGTCTTTAAATGGCAACCCACTCGAGTACCCTTGCCTGGAGAATCCCAGGGATGGGTGAGCCTGGTGGGCTGCCATCTATGGGTTCACACAGAGTCGGACACGACTGAAGCGACTTAGCAGCAGCAGTGCTATAACGTGTATATACCTCCAGAAGATGTCTTAAAGTCTAAAAAGAAGACCATTGTCTGGTAGCCCCACAAGAGACTAGGTTAAACATTTCTCTAAGTAGAACCTTACATTTCCTTGAATAGTTATTCTGAAAAATACTTTCATCTTGGTTGTGTAGCTTATCTAGGGCAAGTGTTAAGTTTTTTTTTTTTTTCCAGATAAAAATGAAAGTAAAAAAGAATTTGAGAAGAAAAACACAAAGAAGAGGGGGTAGGAAAGAAACCTTTACTGGGATCAAATAGAGGGGGTATGATATAGTGGCCTTTCCAAACCACACCTGAATGCCTGGTGCCTGGGCACAAGACACATGATGGATATGGCACTGAAATCCACAGCCTGAATCATTATAATATAATCACTATAATCAGCATCTATCTGTCTATCTAACTATCACAAATCTTCCTCTGAACAATCTATGTGTGTGTGTGCATTCTCAGTTGTGTCTGACTCTTTGTGACCCCATGGACTTTAGCCTTCCAAGCTCCTCTGTCCATGGGATTTCCCAGGCAAGAATATTGGAGCAGGTTGCCATTCCTTTCTCCAGGGGATCTTCCTGACCCAGGAATGGAACTTGCATCTCCTCCATCTCCTGCATTGGCAGGCGATTCTTTACCATTGAGCCACTGACAAAGGTTATTAGAAAGTAAAATCAATCAATTCTGTAAAAATGATTACATGCAAACTTCCATTCAAAAGAGAAATATCTTATTTTACTCAACTCTATAACTTCTCAACTTCTATATGAGAAACTTTGTCATTTTTTTCCTTAAAAATATTGGGGAAAATAATTTAAAACATATGGGAAGTAGTGCTGAGCAGAGGGATGAACAGAGGAGTAGAAGTGAAGAGTGACTTTCAGTCCCTAACATGGATTTATAGGGTAACTTACAGAATCATTGCCCATGGTGGGCAGTCCTGGGTTTGTGGGCCCTAAACTGTGTTGTGTGTGTGAAAGAGGGGATAAGCTCATTGCTATCATTTCTTCCAGCTTTAACATTCTGTGGTTCATTTGCTTATCTTGCATAATAGAATCTTTCTGGAATATTTGTTATGAATGAAGTTAGGGAAGAACCATTAGATTATAAGAACAAATGTGAGTTAAAAAAAAAAAAGAATATAAAATTTATTTCCATTGCAATGCCTATCCTGGTCTCCATTACCAGCACATATACTTGCTAAGAAATCGAATTTGTCAACTTTTATTTCCAATTGCTAGCAGGGCATCATATTTTTCAAAATGCCGTTTGTAATTCTTCCCCCTCAATATGGTGAAGCATCAAGTTGAATGTCTGCCCAGGCTTTCTTCTCTTAGCCCTCACATCTTAGTCATTTAAAGAACAATTTTGAGTAACAAAGTTACTCTTTCCTCTTGATTTTTTTTTCTTACAAAATTCAGTTTCCTGGGCGCTTCCTAGAGGGAGAATTCAATCATGAGATGTACCATAGAAAAGGGACCGCACTACTTTTAATATTAGCCCTTTTAATCTGGGGGTCATCAAACTTTTTTGATTTTTGCCTGGGGAAAACTTTCCCCTAATTTTTTTTTTTTTTAACATATCGTTTGGTCTGGTTGGCCAGTAATTGACTTTCTCCCTTTTTTCATTTATTTTCCTGTCTCCTGGCTGTAGCATCTTCTCCCCGGAGTCTCAGGTTAGAAGTTTTCCCTTTTGTGAAACCATGACAGGTGCCTAATTGAATGATGAATGTCCCTTTATTACTCTGTAATTGAACTGCCAGCTTTTTGATTGGTTTGTAGAGATGCTCCCCCCCATCATCAGGCACTGTAGGGGGTTTGGTAGTTGGCAGTCTGGTTCTACACTCCATCTGTCTTATCCCATCTAGCCCCCAAATGCTTTTTTGGGGGGTGGTGATAGAGGTAGGGGGCGAGGGGGAGGGGAGTCATCATAAATTATGCTAATTCAATGTAGCTCCAACAATGAGAAGATCGCATTGTTCCGTGCATCTTTGGGGTAAATGCTCCACGACATTTTGTCGTCATGGGTGCCTAGCCTGACAGGCCCAGGATGAAGATTAATGGGCCTCACCTGAGTGACAGAACAGGGGATTGTGGGGAAGAGAGGGTCATTCATCATACTCTGACAGGTGTCATTCAATCAGACAGCAGCTCCACCGTCACTCGGCTAACAGTTCCATTTTTCTGCCAGTTAAGCAAGGAGTTTAATAACAGCCCCAGAATTAAAACTCATTCTTTGTAGCAGGTCTGACAGCTGAAAATAAGAAAATCAATTCTTCACATGTTATAGAACAGTTAACTGACTGGGGCTTTGACTCTAATTTAGTCTTTGGGCTGCATTTCAAGCAAAGAGCTTTTTGTAAGACATCATCTATTAAAATGTATCCATAGTGCTAGATTTGGTGGTGGTGTTATTGTGGGCTCTTTAGAGAGGCAGGCTTTCCTACCCAGTGTCATTGTACCCACTGCATGCCTAAACACATCCCCATGATAGCTGGGCCTCTCCTGCTTCAGCATCATTAGTGATGTTTACTGCTTCTCTCTTCATTAATATTGATCCCCTCCCCAACTACTAGCAACAACCAGACAAACACTAATTTGAACCATTTGGTATCATTAAACTGTTTGGATTTCAGGTTTCAGGGATCTTGGAAGACAGAGAAGATGGTTCAGACTTAAGAAGGGGGGATTAAACTTGGTGCTATAGGGTTGTCCTGATGAATGATGACACTCTAGGTAGATAACTATGGCTCACCGCAAAACATGGCTCTGGATTCCTTTCATCCCTCTTCCAATCTGAAGGAGGAGTCGACTTCTCCACCTCCCTGAATCTGGGTTGCACAAGCCTATCACTGGTTTTGACCAATAGAATGTAGCAGAAGTGAGACTGTGTAACATCAAAGGCTGGGGCTAAGAGATCGATATGCTGTTTTTTCACTCTGTGTGAAAGCTAGCTACCATGTAAGATGTCAGTTCTCTATGCTGTGAAGAAGTACAAACCAGCTAGCCACATGGAGAAGAAATTGCACAGAAATGTACTCAGGCACCAAGAATATGAATGAAAAGTTCTTGGATTCTTCAGCCCACCTCAGCAACCAGTTGGATGTAGCCATGTGGTAGGCATCCTGTATATTCTAACCCTAGCTATAAGGATGCCATGTAGAACAGAACTGCCTTACTGAGAACCACTCATGTTTCTGACCCACGGAGCTGTGAGCAAATAAAATGACTGTAGTCATTACATTTGGGGGTAGCTTGCTATATAGTAATGAATAACTAAAACAGTGAAGGTGAGATGTGAAAATTTCAACAATTTAGATTTCTGAATAATAACTTTTGATAGAATTGTGACAACTGTGTGATATGAGGCAATCACTATTTGTTTAAAGAGAAGTTCTGTAAAGGTACATATTACAAATACACAGGGGCATGTGGTAACTGGGGTTTTCCAAATCCACAAATCATGGGTAATTTATTCCAGTAGAAGAACATCTGAAGCTTGGGAACAAGAGTAGAATTATAAGCGACAATCACTTTTTGAGAAAGGTCTTGAGCCCATGGTTAATTCTAGGGAAAGAAACACAGTAAAGATCATGTTGGTATTTTTTATTGTAATAATTTACACAACAGAACTTTTCCCTTCCTTGACAATAACCTTCAAAGAAAGCTTTTAAAAGTTTAGACTTTGAGCTCATGATACAGTATCTTTGAAATCAGTAATAATTACTTGCCTGAAGAGTCTTAAAAAGAGGCTACTGTAGCTGAATACTGTTGCTGTGATCTTGATTGAATGGTCTGCATTGACCTTATCTTCTTAAGAATTCCTACTGTCCTTAATCTCAAATTGTTCTGCAAATTTACATGCCTGCTCAGAGTCAGTATCTCCTGATACCCACATTCCTATACTCTATCTTGTGACCTGAAGCCATCTCCTTAGCATCTGCCATGTTTTTTTTTTTTTTTTCCCCCCTTCTGATTCAGGTTTTGCTACCCCATAACATATCATAAAAGAGCCCTCGTTTGAATACCCCACTCTTCACATAAATACTGATACCTCTAAGTGTTCATTATGTCCTTCCACTGAGCCTGAAAACAAAGAATTAATTACAAAAATAAGCTTTTGGCAGCTAGATGATCAGTTCATTTTAAAGCATCTAGGTGATGCTCCAATATAAAGGATGCAATATTATCTAATAGCTCTTAAGCTAGCAGAGGATCTGGCACTTAGCAAGTGCTCAAGAAATAATTGCAAGTAAATATTAGCAAACTCGTTCATAATTATCTGCTGTTTACTGCCTATTGCAGGTAGAGGAATTTACATAATATGGAAAAAGCATATTTATCAACTTCTAAAGATGTAGTTGAGATAAGAAAGGCAGTTTCATATATAGTTCAGTCATAGCTGAGAGGCAGAAAGATAAGTTGATTTTAATCCATGGGCCTGAATCCATGGATTTCTTTCACTGCAACTCAGTTACCAAACCCAACTATTCAAATGACATTTTGGAGATAGAACTTTGGATTAAGAATCAGAAGGCTTGAATTCTAGTCATTTAAACTCTGTTGCTTAGGAGGTATTAATAACTTTGGGCAAGTCACTTTACATCTCTAAACGTCAATTTTCTTACTTATAGAATTAAATTATTCTCTAGCCCTCCTGCTTAACTTTGGTTCATGAGGAGCAATTTATATGACATACATTAAAGGAGTAAGCCAAAGCTTAGCTTAACCCTATGTGCACCAGACTCGCCAGGCTGCTGCCCTCGAATCAGCTGAAACATATTTAAATATTTTTATATTGTGATATCTTTAAAACCTTTAACATACTCATCTGGAGACTTCTGAAGTGTATTAAGTGATTACATGAAATTTTGTTTCGTTTCTAGTTCTGACAAACCTTCAGTGACACTTAATTTGTGTCAATTTTACAGATGGCACAAATGTTTCTCAATGATAGGAAACAAAAATGTTTTCCTGGGTTTGGTAAATGATATAGCAAGATGCCTGCGGAAGTGGAATCTGTATCAGGGGAGTCATTTCTTGGGCATAGAAGATGTAGAAGGAGGCAGTTGAAGAAGAATTTTTAAAAAGGAGAAAAGAAAAAAGAACAGGGACCTCATCATCAGAAGTGGAAGTCTTAGAGAGTAAGACTCAAGAAATTGCAGTTTTGAACCAAACTCAAAAGCCAGGTGTAACAAATATGGATTCTAAACCCACAAGTGCACTGATGGCCTTCCTTTTGCTGGGGGGAAGAAGTGTAAATAACCAACCCATAAAGATCCAAAAAAGCCAACAGCCCTGGCATGACAGCGCCTGCTTTGTAACATGACATGGAGTTTCCACTTGGGGAAGCTCCAGGCTGAGAAGCAGTATTTCAGTGGGTGGGTCTGATGTCAGGGAGGTGGATTCCATCCGACTTACAGCTGCACCAAAGGCTGACTTTGGCAGCAATTCCCAGGCTATAATTTTATAAACAGTCTTTTCTTTCCAGGCTTCCAATGTGAATTTAGACCTCAGCACAGATCCCATCTCACATCTTTATTTTGTGTCATCACATTCTAATCCGATGACAAACAGTTGGTCTGAGATTTCAGTGTATTACTATATTAGTGCAATTTATGTCCTGTGTGGAAGTTGATGATGTGTAAAGACTATATCGTGAACTCGCCTGGATTCTAATCCAGCACCTAAAAGGATAGGATTGCTTTGGTGGATCACAATGGTACTTTATTACGAAATCCAATGGTTAGCTTGTGGTGCTGGCTTGCCAGTAGAAATGTAATATTAACTGCATTTCCCTAAAAGTGGGCCAGAACTCTAATTCACCTTTGAACAATCATCGTTGAGATTTAGCATCTAATTGTGCCATTTCTGCTTAATATTGTTTATGGGAATATTAAAAAATTTATACCCTATGTTAAACAGGAAAGAAATATGGAGTGGAGTGGATCCAGCTTAGCCAAGGGGATAATGGCTTGATTCTCCCTTCTTACTAAGAGCTGTGGAGCTGGTTGGGAATCCTATCAGCCAAGCACATTCTCATTCCAAGTCTCCTTCATTTGTTTTATTAAAAGATATTTCCACAATCTGAAAGCAGTGTGGTGCCCTAGCACATCCCAGAAGAATCAGACCTGAAATAGATGAGCTCAAGAAGAATAGAAAGTAAATCAATTTCCATTTTCACAAGCCTGAGTCTGCTCATTTTCAGAGAAGACGAATCATGCAGAAAATAGTGCCAAATTACTCATGGGTTAATGGCGATTTCACAGACAAGACAACTGGTCTCCCAAGTTGTTATGCTCAGGACGAGGTCTGGATAGAGGTACTTTGGACCTAGATCAGGGCATCAGGAGGAGGACTTCATGCCTCAGAGACCGCTCTCACTCCTTTCCCCTTGGCTTGGTGTGTTGATATGAATGAAGTGCTCTTCCCCGGGCCGCCGCCGGCTTTCTCTGCCGTGTTCCATGGTCTTGTCACGTCTCCTTTGACTGATCTTTTCATCCTTGCTGAGATAAAAGAGATCAAATTATGTCATGTGGTATTACTTGAAGTAAATTCTTGGTGAACTCAACTATTTGCAAGGTAGTCTTGATATTTTTGCTAGATCAACAGATATTTTTAAAGCCTTGTTCCCTTTGGAGATGTGAGTATTTGAGGTCAGGGAGGGACTCTACTAACTTTGTTGGACTATTTTAAAAGGAAGAGGAGTGAATGTTTAATCCTAATGTTTAATAAGCAGATGCTGACTTATTGGGCTATCTTTTCTTTGGTACTTAGGATATGACATCAGTGGAATGTCATTAGAAGTGTGGGATAATGGTACACTTTCTATAAGTTTATAACAATTTTCTTATCTGATTGTGCTTCCTTTCAGAAGGAATATTTTTAAAAATTTTCTTCACTAGGATGGAGTTGGCTTGCAAAGCTCCAGATCAACATTGTCCAAGTGAAATGTGATATGAGCTATATAGATGACTAAAAATTGCCTAGTATCCACTTTAAAAAAGTAAGAAGACAGTGTAAATAATTTTAATAATACATTTATTTCACCTGATATATCCAGAATACAACTTCAACATGTAATCATGCAAACAATTACTGAAATATTTTACATTCTTTGAAATCCAATGTGTACAATACATCTCAATTTAGACTAGCTAATGACTATCATACTAGTCAGCACAGATCTAGACCAAACATGATTATGCCAATTGTTTTCAAAGTGTATTTACAGTACTAATATACATCTCTAAGATTTTGGAGTATTCAGAAACAACCTAGCCTGCAGACACTTTATATTTTATCTCAACATATTTAGTTTGTCAAGGTGCAAATAAATGTGTATAGAGTTGGTTGCCAGCAGGATCTCTTTTTAGTCAAATTTTTAAAACAGGGATGTCAGTAACCCATAGTTAAGCTATAAATCTTCCTCCCTTCAATGACATGACAGAAATGTGTACAAAAGAAGAAGAAAAAAATGACAATTGTGAAACATACTTATTATTATTTCAGTTAAAAGTATATCATTAAAAAATTATTGAAATACAGTTGACTTACAATGTTTTTGTTCATTTCAGCTGTAAAGAGACTCAGTTCTCCCTATGGGTGTGTGTGTCCCCCTTTTTAATGTTCTCTTCCATTGTCAGTTATTACAAGATATTGGGTATCGTTTCCTATGCTATATGGTAGGTCCTTGTTAGTTATCTCTTCTATATATAGTAGTATATATGTTTTAACCCCAAACTTCACTTCTACTTATTTCATTTGCCCCTCCCCTTTGGTAACAATGTATGTGTTAGTTGCTCAGTCGTGTCTGACTCTTTGCAACCCCATGGACTATAGTCCACCACACTCCTCTGTCCATGGAATTTTCCAGTGAAGGATATTGGAGAAGGTTGCCATTTCCTTCTCCAGGGGATCTTCCTGACCTAGGGATCAAACCTGGGTCTCCTGCACTGCAGGCAGCTTTACCATCTGAGCTACTACTAACCATAAGTTTATTGTCTGAGCTATGGTAACCATAAATTTGTTTTATATTCCTGAGTCTATTTCTGTTTTGTAAATAAGTTCATTTGTATCCTTTTGTTTAGATTCCACATAAAACTGATATCGCATGATATTTGTCTTTCTCTGACTTACTTCACTTGTGTGATAATCTCTAGGTCCATCTATGTTGCTGCAGATGACATTATTTCATTCCTTTTTAAGGACTGAGTAATAGTCCATTGTATATATCACATCTTTATCCATTCATCTGTCTATGGACACTTAGGTTGTTTCCATGCCTTGGTTATTATAAAGAGTGCTGCAGTGAACATTGGAGTGCATGCATCTTTCAAACTATGGTTTTCTCTCATGGATGTCCAGGAGTGGGATTGTAGGATCATATAAAAGAATAGCAGTAGTAGTTTAGTCACTAAGTCATTTCCGAACTCTTGTGACCCCACGGACAGTAGCCTGCCAGGCTCCTTTGTCCATGCGATTCACTAGGCAAGAATACTGGAGTGGGTTGCCATTTCCTCCTCCAGGGAGGGGATCTTCCTGACCCAAGGATCGAACCCTCGTCTTCTGAGTCTCCTGCATTGCAGGCGGGTTCTTTACCTGCTGAGCCATCAGGGAAGCCATATCATTTAAAAGCATACCATTAAAAAAAATAAACAAAGCAGCTTGTAAGTAAACTCTGCATCAAAATTCAGATTGGTGGAGGTACTTTGACACAGAAAAACTTCTAGAGACAGAAAAGTGCGAGGATTCTGATGGAGACTTGAGATGGAACACTGCCCACGTGCATGGAGGTAAGGGCTCATCACAGCTGCAGCTAAAACCAGAGGTGAGTTGATCCCACTCTGGGACAGTTCTAACCAAGTAAGTCCACTCTGTCCCTGATGTTTTAGAAACCTTTAGAAGATAGTCCCCTCTGCTGCAGCTGGTCCCAGCTCATGAATGATACGTGTTATCCCCCTGCTCCCCTGTTCACTCTAGGTTTTCTCTGCTCTCAGTCAGGAGGTTGGTTAGCTTGCTGGAGGTGTCGTGTCTTCCTCTTTGAAGGGTCTAGTCTTTGGTCACTTTATCTTTGTCAGGTTGTGATTGCTACAATTGCCCTTTCATTCCTGTCCCAGTCATGATGGCAGCTAGAGGTGCCCTGGGGATCTTTCAAACTCCATACACACTTCTTACTGCCCACATTATGGAGCAGCCACTCCAGCTCCTCACAAGGAATCTGATCAATGACCTTTGCCCTTTTGTTGCTGTCTGGATCACTGGTCTGAGGAGCCCAACATGACCAAGCAGTAATCCAAGCTTAAGGTTGAAAAACTCCTTACTATGTCCCCACATGAAAACATTCCTCAAATTACCACTTCACCCCTGCTGAGACCCACTGCCTCTAATTCAACAGAACCTTACATGATTGCAATGGAACATACAAATTCAACAAGTGAGTCCCTGGGAGATCGTGGACCTGTTTATTTCAGCTATTGGGCCATAGCACTATTTATCTCATGCAGTTTTTTGCACTCACTTTATCCTGGAGAAGAGCACCCTGACCCTGCAGCTTGAGAACCCTGACCCAGCACTTTAGTAGAAACTTTAACAGGATATTCTGATGTCGTATCTGTTCAGCTGCTTATGCTGGCAGTCCCAGTGGACCCTGTGCTCCAAGGTTCTGTGTGCCCATTGTCGCACCTCTTTTACTGGATAATGACAAGAACTGATCAGATGCTCATCCAATAAATGCAAAAATTCTGGTTTTTTGTTAGTGGATGAAGATGCACGTTATTTGGAAAGGTTATCATATGAGACTTTGTCCTTATTCAGGTGACTCAGAAGGTTTGCTTGAGGAGGTGATAAATAAGTTACAAGTTGAAGAATCTTAAGAAGTTACTTAGATGGAGAAGAATGAGAACAATGGTCCAGGCAGAGGTAAAAGCATAAGTGAGCATTGTAGGCTCAAGGAAATGAAAGAAGGCTCCTATTTTTGAGTAGAATTTGAAGGTGTGTAGTGTGAGAAAAGGATGGAGAGAGGGGAAGCAGGCCATGCAAGGACTCTGTGGGTCAAATGAAGGAGTTTTTCTTTCATCCCAAGTGCAATGGAAAGCCACTGAAACACAGTACATGACGGCTTGCATGTGTGAAGTTGGGGGATGGAGAGAGAATCAATTTTACAAAGGTCACCCCAGCTGCTGTATGGAGAAAGCATCAAACATCAAAACATCTCTGGGCCAGAGAGAGCAGACAGATAGTTCTGTCAGGAGGCCACTGAATGGCCCAGGTGGGAGCTGTTGGTGTCCTGGCCCAGAGGAAGTCTTTAGTAGATGATATTTGCTGGAGCTGTTTTTTTGCTGCTCCCTGTGGTGGAGGACAGGCTTGTGCTGGCTGGAGAGCATCAGCTTCTTTTGGGTTTATGTGGCTTCTTTGCTCTTTCGTGGGAAAATGTGCCCCTGTGAAGGCAGAGACTTGGAAGCAGAGGCACAGCAGACCTGATCAACTGGCACCGCTGCTCCGTGTGAGAGTCTGGAACTTGGACCCCAAAGCACTGCTTTCTTAATCCAGTGCTGCTCACAGCTGAGTGGCCATATCCNGTCTTTAGTAGATGATATTTGCTGGAGCTGTTTTTTTGCTGCTCCCTGTGGTGGAGGACAGGCTTTTGCTGGCTGGAGAGCATCAGCTTCTTTTGGGTTTATGTGGCTTCTTTGCTCTTTCACGGGAAAATGTGCCCCCTGTGAAGGCAGAGACTTGGGAGCAGAGGCACAGCAGACCTGATCAACTGGCACCGCTGCTCCGTGTGAAAGTCTGGAACTTGGACCCCAAAGCACTGCTTTCTTAATCCAGTGCTGCTCACAGCTGAGTGGCCATATCCACAGTAGAGAATGGATGGACTTAATGCAAGTCCAAGTGTGGAAGGGAAGGTGAGCATGAAGCTTCTCTCATTCCATGGACGGAGGAGCCTGGTGGGCTGCAGCCCGTGGGGTCGCGAAGAGTCAGACACGACTGAGCAACTTCCCTTTCACTTTTCACTTTCCTGCATTGGAGAAGGAAATGGCAACCCACTGCAGTGTTCTTGCCTGGAGAATCCCAGGGACGGGGGCAATCTGGTGGGCTTCCGTCTATGGGGTTGCACAGAGTCGGACACGACTGAAGCAACTTAGCAGCAGCAGCAGCTCTTTATTTTCTCGGTGTCTGGGGGATTAGAATAGCTACTTCATGTTGGTCCTTTTACTGAGACTACATATGATGAATCACTAGACATACACATACCTCTAGACACAAGAGCTATTTCTAGATCTTGAGATCCACTCTGCCGCCAACTCAGTCTTCCCACTTACCTCCTTTTCTCCACCAGCAGAACTCAAATCAGCTCGTGAACCACTTGCTCCAGGTCTTCTCCAGCCCACCCAGCCCACCCAGATGGGCTGCGGCCTCTCCTCCAGGTTTCCAGTGTCCTCTCTGCCTCATTCATTCTCATTGCTCCCTATAGTGGATTCTCTCTTGCCATCTATCACTCTCCCTGGGCTGCAAAGTCTTTGACAGCCGGGTTCAGCATCTCATTCGCTTTTGTATCCTTCACACCTGGCATGGTGCTAGAAACTCAATGGACGCAAATGAATGATTGAAAGAGGAAAGGATTAAGGTGGATGTTATCTACGTTTAGATAAGGTACAGATAAGGAAAGTAAGGTGAGAGGAGACAGCTCATTCTGGGAAAGGCAGCAAAGCTTGTCCTGGGCGCTGGAGATGGGATAGTTATGTAAATGCTTGACACCTTGTCTGCTTCTTCACAGTATCGTCACCCTCTTTTTCTGCTGGGTCCACTTCTCCTCAGCATCTAACACCTCAGGCCACACCCATGACATCTTTGGTCTGGTTCCAGGAGGAGGCAAGTGGAGTTAGAGCTGAGAGGCAAGGTCTGGAAGAGGAGGGGAGAGAGGCATGTCATACCCTATTATTGGGCTTGGCTTTTCTGATCATGGGTAAGTATCCACTTTTTGTCAGCAAGGTTAAAACTAGGTACATAACCCACTGCTAGCCAATTGTTTCAAAAAATAACTTTAAAAAATAAACTCAATTTATTTTCTCCCTCAAATTGGTATATATGGATAGGGTACTAGTCAAAATGCAAAGGGAAGGCAGTGAGAAAATACGGAGTTTTCAACTCCCAGCCCTGCTTCTTCATACCTTAGGGATCTTGAACAAACACTGACCTTCAGGGAACCTCAGTTTCTTTGTAACTGGAGATGATGCTAGCTCTTTCCTGATAAGGGTGTGAAAATGAAACGAGATAATAACCCACTTCACACAAGGCTGAGCATGTGGTAAGCCTGGAAGGCGGTTAGCCAAAGCTATTATGATACCCACTCCACTATTCTTGCCTGGAAAATCTCATGGACAGAGGAGTCTGGTGGGCTACAGTCCATGTGGCAGAAGAGTTGAACATGAGTTAGCAACTAAACGGGCACCACCACCATTTTGTACTACACGCAAATTACCAAACGTTATATGCATTATGTGTGTGTTTTAAATAGTTCCATTTGCTTAGGTGTCTTACCTGTGGATCTCGCCAGGACAAGGATTGTTCACTTGCTGCTTGTTGTTTAGTGGCTCAGTTGTGTCCAACTCTTTGCGACCCCATGGACTGCAGCACCCAAGGCTTTCCTGTCCTTCATCATCTCCCGGAACTGGCTCAAACTCATGTCCATTGAGTCAGTGATGCCATTCAACCATCTCATCCTCTGTCATCCCCTTCTCCTACCTTCAATCTTTCCCAGCATCAGGGTCTTTTCTAATGAGTCAGCTCTTTGCATCAGGTGGCCAAAGTATTGGAGCTTTGGCATCAGTCCTTCCAATGAATATTCAGGGTTGATTTCCTTTAGGATTGACTAGTTTGATTTCCTTGCAGTCCAAGGGGCTCTCAAGAGCCTCCTCCAACACGACAGTTCAAAAGCACCAATTTGTTGGCACCCAGCTTTCTTTGTAGTCCAACTCTCACATCAATAAATGATTACTGGAAAAACCATAGCTTTGACCAGATGGGCCTTTTTTGCAGAGTAATGTATCTGCTTTTTAATATGCTGTCTAGGTTTGTCATGGCTTTTCTTCCAAGGAGCAAGCATCTTTTAATTTCATGGCTGCACCTGCTTAGATCTCTCAAATTATTTTGTATATTGAATATTAAAATTCAGCAGATAAATATCAAGCTGAGCACACCTTAGAATAGAATCTTTATTTTGTGCCATTTGATTTTATTTTTTTAAGAAAAGAAATATACATTTTTATTCTTTGAAATTAATTGAAACTGTGCTTGTTCAATTTGTTCAACTCCTCAAGTGGTTCTCAGTAGCATCATCTCAACTGGAAGATGTAAAATCAGTGTAATTCTGTCTTCTTCCACTTTCTCTAATATGTCTGAACTTAGCAACTCAGGGGAGTGATGTTACTGCTAGGTGGGTAGCAAAACAACTGTTTCAGCTCCTGGCAACTACAGACGTCTCTTTCAGGAAGGATAGAAATTGGATGACATAAATCACTTACCCACCACAACATTTATAGATATTATTAGCTTTTAAAAATTTTGATCCTTTTAAAGTTCAGACAAAAGATAGTGTTGTGCCAGAGACAGCACAAGATTAGGAATCTGGAGTACCAGTTTCAATCTTTACTAGCCGTGTGACCTTGTGTAAGTCTTCTCACATTTTATTCTTCTATGAAATGAGGCTAAAGTAATTCTCCATCTGCAGTGATGACTAATGGAGATTTTATTATTATTGTGAGGAAATTATGTAGACTACTCAATCCTCTCCATGAAGGACACGTTTTCTCAAGGGTTCTAAGATTCACATGTGTGTAAAAATCAAAAGGCACTGAATTGATGATGTCAACAATGATGTGACCCACTTATCTTATACAAGCTGTAAAGTCAGTGGTGAGATTTTATGTGTGTGTGTATATATAGATATACATATATATACACATAAAAATATTTCTGCTATCGAATCAAAATATATAAGTAATTAAAAATGGAAATAATTTATCAAAGGACAAATACTTTCCAATGTACTAAATTCTTCAACACTAAAAGTTTATTACAATGAAACAGGCTTTTCTTTCATGAAGGTTATAAATAATTCCCCTTCAGAATCAGTTTGCTGAACATTAGGGATCTTCCCTATTACTTTGGGGGAAAAGAGTCCTTCTTTAATACAATAATATTTTCACCTTTTTAAAATTCTTTCAAAATAATTCAAATTTTCATTTCACTTTGAGATTCTGAGAAGCAATGACCATATTACTCAGGGGAGCCTCTCATCAGTAAGTTATCTCAAAGTCTCCCTCTCTCCTGGGAGACGTGCCTCTGTTATTCTCAGAAGCTCTGTCACTTAGTTTTCTTCTCTTGGCTGAGGGTATAAATCAAGGAGCCAGTTCAATCTGGAATGTAGGCCTTAGCTTTAGTTGCTGTAAGAAACAGACTGGATTATTTACAACCCTGGGTGTCCAGGTTTTCATCACCACGGACGGTTAGGTGTTTGAGAGCATTCACCTTTCAGATATCCAGAATACAAGCTGCTGATCCTCCGTGGATTGTAAATTTCTAGAGTTGGGCTTCATGGTTCTTGTCGGCGAGGCAAGTTTTATGATCACCATTACATTAGCTCTTGTGAAATGCTGGGAAGCTGGGAGCCTCCGTCCTATTAGGAAGCCTTGCCTTGCCTTTCATACCAATAAAGTTGTTCTTAGACTAGAGTTCATCCTAATAAGCATCTTGAGAATTGCACCTGAACTAAGAAATATTTTCCCCTCTGTCTGTCCTAAGCCTCAGAATCTCAAGCAGCCTACATGCTTTGAATCTAAGACAAGGCTTCCAGCCTAACAGCTTTTTTTATCACCTTCCATCAAGCGGAAAAGCCTCCAGGTGGATTAGGCTGAGTGTGTAAGAAGCTTACAAGGTAGCAGATGTCAAGCCTCAGTAAAGGTCATTCTATTAGGACTATTCTCTTTCTGGGCACAGATTTCCTCCTGGACTAGTGAAGACCTGGGAAGGAGGACTTGATATTGTGCCACAAACCTTTGGAATGCTTAGGAGAAAGGGTTATGCATGACAAATGTGCACACAGTTCAAGGATCTAAGCTTCATAGGGGCAGCATGTAAAAGGACAATGGAATATAAAGGGAAAATGTTACTGGAGAAATCTTTCCAAGTCAGGCACACCAAATATTACTGGAATGTGATGGTGTTGTGGTTTCTGGATAAAGAATCTTTTATACAGAAACACACATTTCTTCATCTGAAAAGGGCACTTCGAAATCTGCACGTGTTTCTGTCTGATGAAGAAAGATTTAGAAAAGTTCTCCACCATTTCACCAGGATTAAAGTATTTAGCGCTTACCTAGTTGAATGCACAATAAGTTGCTGGAGTGACGCAAAGCAAATGTGCTAAAGTGAGGGAGAAAAATCGCCTTTAATAAACTCTTCCTAAGAGCCAAGCTTCATGTTGTGTTGGTAGCCACACACTAGTAGAATTGTCTTAGGGATGTAAAAACTCCACATAGGGTGTTGGCTTAATGCTTTGACTCAGCTGGGTTAAGGGAGTTTGGCCAAGTTGTGGCTGCTGATGTGTCATTCACTCTCCAGTAGACTCTTGGAGTAATGTGATTAACCCCGCCACTTATCAGGCAAAATGACTTTCCTGTCACAAGTGCAAGTGCCAGCAGCACATCCATGGATGGAGGTGAAGTAGGGTGCATTTCTCAAGTTGCTTTAGTCAACTGGTATCCAGTTGCATAGCACTCTGTACTTCTGGTCCCAACTTTTCCAAGAAGTCTGGCCTTCCAGCAGACAACCCCAATTAATGTCAAGTACAAATGGGTTCTCTATAAAAGCATTTGACTATGTCATTGCCTAGATCTTGACATTTGTGGCCAAATTTCCAGTCTTCCTGTTGAATAGCTTCTTGTTGGAAAATATCAAAAGAAAGCAGTGGGGCGGGGGGGGGGTGGTGTGTGTGGCGGGGAGACATAGACTTCAGAGTCAAACTATTTCCTCCCACACACCTGAGTCATGGGTCAAGGGTTTTTACCAATTTCCTTTCTGGGGTTTTTCCTAGGCTCCCGTCTAAGAGTTTAGTGGCAGACGGGATGGAAAGTAGAGATGTGGTTCGGAACTCATTTGTATTTTTTTTAATGTTGGAGGTAATCTTATTGCCAGGCATTTCCATTCACTATCCCTGAATAGAAGCAATGATTTCTGATGAAGCAGTAGTGGTGGGGAATGTCTTTACATGGCAATACAAAACCTGTTGCAATCTTGTGAGCCTTTGGAGCGTCTTGCTTAAAAGGGTTCTTGTCATTGGGAGCACTCACTGGAGCCAAGCCAGTTCCCGGGGGAAGGCTGGTGTCTGCTGCTTGTAGAGCTGGCTGTCAGGTTGGTCCTGTGTGTTTGTAATTAACTACGATGTCTGGATGTTGACGGAGTGAGTCTGGCCAATAGTTTCCTCTCTTTGGAGGGGTTTTCTGGCTAGCTCGCCTGAGTCAGAAATGCCAAGTTGGGAGTTGCCTGGAGACTCCGGAGATGCAGATTTGTTTGGCTGAGCTCCGATTGTGAAGCCAAGCACCGAGAAAGCAGATCAGACTTAACCTGAATTGTAATCAGTGGGCTTCTCCAACCATTTGGCTCCTCTGTTTTCCAATGTTATGTTTAATGTTTTAAAGCATATTTAGTAAACATGTCACTAGCAATTGTCAGTCCTTAGTCTCTCCCTGCTCTTTGCTTAATGATTTTTCCTTTTCCTTTGGGTTAGTGTGGTAGGCTGCTTTGGTGATGTGTCTGTATGCGAACATGTATGCATGTGTGTTTCAGGCTAAACAGACTGGAAGATTTGTTTTTACTAGCTCAGTAGCTTGTTTATAGCATCCACTCCTCATGAACCAGATAAATAATCTAAATTCCTCACTTTTCTCACCAAATCTGGCTAGCTCTTCTCTCCTGAGAAAGCTGAGCTTAGGGTACATGTAAATTACTGCAACAAACTTTGAATTTATAGACTTACGCAAGGTCTGCTCTCTTTTTTCCCCCCTGAATTAAGTTCAAAGAACAGTATTCCTCTGTATTTAATCCATTTAGAAAACAACCACACTTTGCCAAATGGGAAGTGGTTTCTCAAGTCTTTCTTGTTAATTCTTTGAACATCAATATGGGATGAAGTGGAGAAGGCAATGGCACCCCACTCCAGTACTCTTGCCTGGAAAATCCCATGGGTGGAGGAGCCTGGTAGGCTGCAGTCCATGGGGTCGCTGAGTCGGACATGACTGAGCGACTTCACTTTCACTTCTCACTTTCATGCATTGGAGAAGGCAATGGCAACCCACTCCAGTGTTCTTGCCTGGAGAATCCCAGGGATGGGGGAACCTGGTGGGTGCCCTCTATGGGGTTGCACAGAGTTGGACACAACTGAAGCGACTTAGCAGCAGTAGCAGCAGCAGCATGGGATGAAATTGGGGTCCTTGGTCTCCACAGTCTCTGCCTTCCTGTTTTTCTTTCTCTATGACTTCTCCCTACATATGCCTTTTCCTGCAGTTATTTTCTAGCTTCTTATAGATCTCTGAATATCTTCTGTTGCTTCATGCCTCTTTGCCTTCACGCATGTATTCATTTCCTATAGATGTTGTAACAAATGACCACAAACTTGGTGGCTTAAACAGCAAATATGTATTCTCTCACAAGTCTGGAGGCCAGACATCTGAAATCAAGGGTCAGCAGGCTCACATTCTTTCTTGAGGCTCTAGGGGAGAATCTGTTCCAGGCCTCCTCCATGTTTTGGTGATTGCCAGTATTCCTTGACTTGTGACAACACCCCTCCAATCTCTGTCTCTGTGGTCACATTGCCTTCTCCTCCTCCCCGGGTTCCCTTTTAAAAGGACATTTGTGATTTAGTACATTTGCATTTAGCACCCACCCAGATAATCCAGGGTAATCATCCCATCTCAAGATCCTTAACTTAATCACACCTGCAACAGCCCTTTTTCTATGTAACATTGACAGGTTGTCGGGTTTAGGACCTAGCTCTCTTTTGTGGAGGCATTATTCAGTCTACCATACACACTCCTGGGACAATCTTCCACTCTTTATTCCCCTTCTTAGACTGTCTCAGATAAAGTATCTTCTTTTATTTTATTTTAAAAATAGATTCTAGTTTGTTGAATACTGGTATATTTTCAAAATCACATACTTGGACTTCACGCCAGTATTAAATTACCATAGAAATTCCCAAATTCTTATTCTTATCTCAAATCTTACCTCTTATATCTTATCATACTCATATCTTTTTTCATGTCATAAGCAGTTTGAAGTTTGAAGACTGCCACTAGTCCACAGGCCGTAGTTTGAGTAGCACTGATGTAAAAAGACTATTGCTCATTCAGGAACCACTTTCCCAGGAATCTTTTCTAGCTCACCATTCAGGACTTGAATTTAATGACTCTGCCTCCTGCTCCTAGGGTTCCTAAGATATGGTGTTCTGTTCTTCGCTGCCTAAGTTCTCCATTATTTGCTTGATCCTCTAGCTTTAAACTCCTTAAAGGCAAGAGCCATACTTTGCTGAACCCTGAGCCTAGCATAGATCTAGATGTGTAGTAGTTGCCCAATAAGTATATATTTTAAACATATTGAATAAATGAATGAGAGAATATGTAAGATGCACATGGAGTGTGGAGACTGGCTCCAAGGTAAACAGAAAAAAGGACTTATTTTGGGAAAAAATGAGGCTAAAGAAATGGAAATGAGTCTAGAATGGTTTAGTATATCCACCAACTTAAACCATGCTGCTGCTGCTAAGTCACTTCAGTCGTGTCCGACTCTGTGCGACCCCATAGACAGCAGCCCACCCGGCTCCCCCATCCCTGGGATTCTCCAGGCAAGAACACTGGAGTGGGTCGCCATTTCCTTCTCCAATGCATGAAAGTGAAAAGTGAAAGTGAAGACACTCAGTCGTATCTGACTTTTAGCGGTCCCATGGATTGCAGCCTACCAGGCTCCTCTGCCCATGGGATTTTCCAGGCAAGAGTACTGGAGTGGGTTGCCATTGCCTTCTCCGTTAGTAGATCGCATAAGTGGTTAAATTACCTCTTAGTAGATCTCATAAGTGGTTAAATTACCTCCCATTAAGGAGGGAAATCTATTTCCTTCCTCTTTACATCTGGGCTGGCCTGATGACTTGCTTTGACCAATAGAATGTGGAGAAATGTCTATGAATTCTGAACCAACATTCAGAGGCTTCACAGCTCCTCTTTTCCTCTACTACCATATGTATAAGACTAGCTTAGCCTCCCAAAGAATGAGAGACTTTATAAAGAGAGATACCGGACATCCATCTGAGTTCCCCAGATATGTACACAAGCCCAATCAAGAACAGGTAAGCCCATATCAGTCCAGAAGAACCACCTAGCTGAGCTCAGCCTAAAATGATAATACACAGAATCATGAGAATCACCTATTTAGAATGATTGGTTTTTAAGCCATCATGAGAATCATTTATTAGAATGATTTTTTTAAGCCAAGAAGGATAGTGGTTTGTTATTATATAGCAAATGCTAACTGATTCTTCAGAGAGAAATGAAGAATGGGGTATGAAAGTTATTGGACAGTTGTCTTCTAAATGCATGCAGGGCTGAATAGAAGTGGATTCAAATTGTGACAGGGATGTTTAAGATTGGGTAGTAAAAAGTGCTTTTCCGTTGCAGACTGTGAGACGTTGGCTTACCAGTTATAATTTGGGTCTCTGGCCATAGAGCAGAAGGGTGATAACTGACCCATATGGAACTTAAGCCTGAGACTTACTGTCTTCAGAAACAGAGTCAACAGGCAGCAGTTGATAATGGTGCAGTTCAGCTCAACTTCATGAAAACTGGCACTGAATTTAACAAATTTGCAAATAAGACTAAAAAGGAAAGAGGAAAGCAGTTGAGAAATAAGATTCTGACTTTGATAATTCCAATTTAACTTGCACTCCTCCCTCTTCAGGACTCATTTGGTCATCCTTTTATTAATCTCTCCACAGACATGTATTATGTACCTTCCATCTGCTGGGCACAGGGCTGGGTACCAGAGAGTCAGTGGCGGGTACAGCAGATACAGACCTCATAGATCTTACAGTTTGGCAGGAAAGACAACCCAATAGGCAACTATTAAACTCTGACACTTAGACTTTTGGCTTTTATTAGACACATCAAGCATATCTTTTTGTCTTTACGCTGCACGCCATCATGTATAATCAGCCTCCATCAAGCCCTGGGCATATGTATCTTTCAGCACAATGCTTAGATTGCTTCATGACTAGTCTGAAATCAGTCATTCGAAATTATGCATCACAGTTATTGATGTGGATCATGACTGAATCAGGGAGAGGGGAGTCAGAAGGTGTGAGAAAAGAAGTAACATATCAGGTGGAAGCTTTTATGGGCTTACAGGTGAGCCTATTTGTTCCAGGCTACGGTGCACATTTTTAGCTTCTGCTATAAAACATCTGAGGCCCGGAGATCACAAATCAGATATATTGCATCCAACGTTAAAAACATCTCATAATTTACCACAGTAAATCAATCAATGTTTTCCTAGAAATATTGGAACTGAAACAAGAGTTGAGTGAAAACAGAAAAATCTCTAGAGGTTTCGTTGACTTTAAGGTATTTCTTGAAATATTGAATCCCAGGGGCTAAAACACTGTATTAGAGAGACCCTTGAAAGATGTTTTTCCAAGTGATGGAAAAATGATTTCCAGAAAATAGTTTATTGCTTGGTAGAAAGAACTCATTAGTCAGATCACAAGACAGCCAGCTTTCAATTACCTGGGGGCCAATTATTCCAGATCTGTGCTTCTTTGATGCTTGTGTCCATTTCACCACACCACAGTCCTTTAGGGTTACCATCTAAAGAACTGCTGAGAAAGAGGACATGTAACTCAAATTAGCCAAAAATTAGCAGCATATTAACTAAGCTGCTTTTAAAATTGCTTTCTGAGCATGCCTTCTATCTTTCTAATATGGTGATCGTGTGGACTGTATTTTCCCCACTGTCCTTGTCCATATTTACAGCGATAGATAATCAAGAATAGGTAACCAGAATACAGTTTTTCATTTTTCTGTTAGTTTTGCTTGTATCTTTTAATTTTTAACATAACACTCCCCTCTCGTCAAAGTGTTTTCCCTCCAAAAAAAGTTCTCAGGGAGGCAAAGTAGAAAGACTACAGGACTGGTTACCAGGAAACAGACTTCTACTCTTGGCTCCAAGAAAATCTAACCTCTACATTCTTAGTTTGCTTCTCCAAAAATATAGACACAAAATATTTCATTCTACTCTTTGTGGTGGAGAGAAGTGTGTTATGCTAATCAACCAGAAGGGATATACTTTAGAGAAGTTGAAAGCACTATGTAAATGTAACATCATTTTACCCTTGAAACACTTAATGTTGTACTCTTTAGAAACTAATCCTGAGCAGCTCTCCATTATGCCTAAGGGAGGAGGTCAGGTTGCAGAGGGCTGCCTGTGGGCTCTTTGGGTCCATGTTTGAAGGTGCATCCCCATCACCACTGAAATCTTTCTTCTTGTTTGGCCTCACAACTCTCCTTTCCCAGGCTGGCAGTTGTCTACTTGTTGGCTCCGTAGAAAATCCAATTGTTCTAACTTCTTAATTCACAGGCAGGACATTAAACTTGAGAATTAAAAGATTATTTCTTCAAAGTCACAATATTCAGTGTGCACACAGCACATTTCAGGATTTGCAATCTCAAAAACATTTCATTAAATATCATCGCTGTATGAATTCCAAAACATTAGAAGCATTTTCTTTAACAAGAGAGTACCCTCAAGAAATAGAATCCTTGAATTCCTTTAAAATCATTCTCCTTTGATGAATAAAGACCCCTAGACATGGCCTCTTACTCTGTTCTTTGAACTAAAAGGAAACTACACACATACACATGGAAATCCATGCATACACACATTGGAAACAGGAAATGCTTTGTTATTAACTAAAACTGATTAGTTCAAACTAGTATATTAGATAGCTAAATAAGTATATCACATATTTCTCGGCTATAAATGAAATACACTCTGTGTTTTAAAAACATAGAGAATGTTGACACAGAGGCCAGAAGCACTTACCAGAAAGGACGTACAGTATAAGGGAAAGGCTCTTAAACTGAAGGCCTGGAGACTTTTGCTACATACTTGTGTGTGACCACGGTAAACCAGTTAGCACTCTGAACCTCAGTAAAGGAGGGCTGAGCTCAGTAATATTTATGAGATTCCTTCCAACTTGAGTGTTGAAAGTTGATACCAAGAGCAATTCTAGAGAACTACATTGGTTAGGCTTCTCNCTTTTGCTACATACTTGTATGTGACCATGGTAAACCAATTAGCACTCTGAACCTCAGTAAAGGAGGGCTGAGCTCAGTAATATTTATGAGATTCCTTCCAACTTGAGTGTTGAAAGTTGATACCAAGAGCAATTCTAGAGAACTACATTGGTTAGGCTTCTCCATGTTGCTTAGGGTCTAGGATGACTTATTCTCTCCTCACTCCTTTCTACCCTTCTTCTTTCCCACACTTCCTCCTTGTAACAATAACCTCCTGAGTGGTTATGATGCGCTTGCACGTTGCTAGGAGTGGTGGTGACAAAGACAGACAAGCTCCCTACCCTCATGCAGCTTGCATTAGGGAACTCAGAAAGTAAATGATGGGCCCGGTAAAGTCTGTGAAGATTCTGTGAGTCTCTGCCAGGATGGCACCTGCCACCTTGGAAAGCTGAAGATAGACTGTCTTAGTAAAACCCAAGATAGGTCCCTGCTGGGTCATTTATGGAGGAGCTTAACTTCTAATTTGTGTCCTCCAACAGGAGAAAAGTTTATGTTTCTGGAGCCTGGAAGGCAGAGGGTAGGGCATGCTCTAACAGGTACCTGTCACTCAATTCTCCAGTCCCATGATCTCTTTTTTAATCTCTGCTAGAGGGACAGATTGACAGATCAGGTGTCCTGACTGGATCGTGTAGCACTAAGAGGCATATTTCCTGTTTGTTAGGGGAATTGAACACCTCCCCCCAACTCTCCCCAACCACAAGATTCTCCATGGTAATGGTTGATGAGTTGGAGAGATGACTTTTAAACAACTTGAGTATGAAAAATTCCTCCTGAAAGGAGCCTTTGTCTCCTTTGTTGATATTCAGAAGCGGGTGAGGGTAAAATGGTTCTAGACACGGTTTGGAGAAATCTCCTGATGTGAAACTCACGGAAATCTTCTGCCAACTGAAACTGGCCCTGATTCTTTCATTCAGATGCTAGGAAGCACCTTCAGGAGTCATTGCAACTCTGCTTATCCTCGTGAGAAGATTCAGCATGCTACAGTTTCACTTGTCACACACACACAGAGATCATAATAAATATTAAATGGATATTTGATAGGGATATTCATGTCCCTCATTTCATAATTCAGCCAGACATGGTAGTGAAGCAAAGTCTTCTGTGAGGGTTAAATAAGGGATCAGTGTACAAGCTTAGCACAATTCTTGGCACATAATGAGTGTGAATTGTAGGAACTGAGAGATACATAGGTTGTAGATACATTTCTGTACCATCTGATACTACAAAACAAATGTTCAAGTGATGTAATATGTTGGAAATAAACAGACTTTGTATTTTAATTGAAACTACATATTTCTATTATTTTATGATACTAGTCAAGTACTCTTATTTCAAAATACTGTTGCTTCCTTCACTTTTTATGAAGCCAGAAATTCAGCACTGGAGTTTTGATTGTTAGAGAATGGAAATTTTCCTGTTTCCATTTTTTTTTTTTTTTTTTTGNTAATTGAAACTACATATTTCTATTATTTTATGATACTAGTCAAGTACTCTTATTTCAAAATACTGTTGCTTCCTTCACTTTTTATGAAGCCAGAAATTCAGCACTGGAGTTTTGATTGTTAGAGAATGGAAATTTTCCTGTTTCCATTTTTTTTTTTTTTTTTTTGGTGAGGGGATTCTTTGCAGAGGGAAATCTTCTAAACTTTCTTCAGACAAATGCCTAATGAAATAGTCACAAGAACAAACTGAATAATTACTGAAAACAGACTTTCAATACAGCTGTGAACCCAAGACGGAAAACGGAGACTGTTTTCTACTGAGAGACTGCCATATGTGAAAGCCATATTAGACATTCTTAGCTGATCTTGCATTTAAGTCATATAAAAAAAGTGAAGTTGCTCAGTCATGTCTGACTCTTTGCAGCCCCATGGACTGTAGCCTACCAGGCTCCTCTGTCCATGGGATTTTCCAGGCAATAGTACTGGAGTGGATTGCCATTTCCTTCTCCAGGGGATCTTCCTGACCCAGGGATCGAATCCAGGTCTCCCACATTGTAGACAGATGCTTTACCATCTAAGCCACCAGAGAAGTCCTAAGTCATATAACATCCCTGCAAATAAATATAATTATGTCCATTTTAATAAATGAAGATATTATAACTCATAGATCTCAAGTCTTAATCTTTAGTGTCTTTATGGTTAGGGGCTAGAATTTAGAATCAGGTTTGCATAATTTCAAAGTTCAGTTTCTTTTCTAAACTGTCACAGGTAAGGGAAAGTTTAGAGAGTAAGAAAAGGTGTTAGGTTGGAGTAGGAAGGCTCAAAAGAAAAAACTGGCATTTGCTTAGAACAAGTTTTGGCATAAAACAGAAATAAACAAAAGAATATGCTTATTTTAGTCTGCCTTGGCTGCCATAGCAAAATACCAAGACTGGTGACTTCAACAACAGATATTTATTTTCTTACAGTTCTGGAGGCTGGAAATCGAAGATCAGGGTAATGGCAAGATTGGTTTTGGTGTGGCTTCTCTTACTGTAGAGAAGAGATGCTTGCAGATGGCTTCCTTCTCTCTGTGTGCTCATCTGAATTGTGTGTAATATGGAGAGAGGGACAGTGACAGAGAGAAAGAGCAAGCTCCCTGGTGTCCCTTCTAATAAGGACACTAATCCTATAGAATCGGGGTCCCATCCTTATAACCTCATTTAACCTCAGGGCTTCAACATATGAATTTGAAGGGGGCACAATTCAGTCCATAGTGATATTTTTATCTGACTTAATGCTGTCTCTGTCTACCTTATTTCCATTCCCAGTATTTAATATGGTCCCCATAATAAAATGCAATGGCTTATTTTAGATTAAATAGAAAAGGAATGAATAAATAAAAGCAACTGGAGGGCCTTTCTTTACAAGAAGCTTTAAGTGTAATAGGGCTTTAAAAAACTTTCAGCAGTTTAAATTTATTTAAAAATCTCCCAAGAGTTTCCACAAAATAACTTACTAGATATTTAGTTGTAATCGAGAACAGAGTTTCTCGACAGAGATACTATGAACATCATGGACCAGACACTTCTCTGTTGTGGGGTCTACTTAGTGTTTTTTAAATGTTTAGCAGCATCCTTGCCCTTTACCCACAAGTTGCAATCTTGTCCTCTTGTCCCAATCATGACAATAAAAAGTCTCCAGGCATTGCCAGTTACCCCTAGGTGGGGGTGGCAAGTTCACATGAGAACCATTGATCTAAATTCTAGACCCTGGCTTTCCTGCTGGCTCAAAGGTTAAAGCATCTGCCTGCAATGCAGGAGACCCGGGTTCGATCCCTGGGTCATGAAGATCCCCTGGAGATGGAAATGGCAACTCACTCCAGTATTCTTGCCTGGAGAATCCCATGGACAGAGGAGCCTGGTAGGCTACATTTAGTCCACGGGGTCACAAAGAGTGTTCTTGAGAACTATTGATCTAGAGTCTAGACTGTAGAGTGATAGGAATTTTAGAAAAACTTTCCAATTCTAAAACAGAGAAATCTACTTTAACCTCACTGAGATGCACGATCCCTTGAGTCTTTCCTGTTTTCCCAATCTGTGGCCTTTTTCTTGACTTTGCTTCTTTTATCATTGTCTGTGACTCATGTTCACTCACACGATTTCCTACACCACCCCACTTCCCTTGACCACTTGCCCTTCTTTTGTTTCTGTCTTGATAATTTGTAGTCCTAAGAAATGCCTACTCTCTGTTCCTGTTCCCAGTTAGGTAAAGGTCAGTTGAATAAGATGCAAACATGGCATCTTAGATACAATTTCCCCTGGTTCTGCTATAAAAGTGTGCTCCCCATCTCAGCTAGACAGTGACTTGCAGCTTGTTTCTAAGCTTTCTAATGAGTTCTCCACTCTCAGATCCTTTTATCACGTGAAGCCACCTATAACTTTAATTAAAAGATTAAGACTCTCTGATTTGACTGCTCTTATCAGCTGTCTCCCCATCAGGGACCTTCTCTTTCTTTATTTTCTCAGAAGGAAAGTCCACTCTCCACCCTAGAATGCTCTTGGTCTTCTTTCTTGTTACTCTTTTGCATTTTGGCCTTCTCCTTAAGTTTCCTTGTCTTCACTTGCATCTTCAGTTTTTCCCATTCTATTTTTTTCTGTTCCTGAAAACTGGCTTAGATTTTTCCACTTTAAATTAAAAACAAAACAAAACAAACAAAAAAAAAACACAAAAGTTCTCGATCAGGAGAAACTTAAGCCCCGATGAACATTTGTCAATACCTTGATGGACTTTCGGTTGTCGCAAATGAGGAGATAAGTGCCACTAGTATCTAGTGGGTAGAAACCAAGGATGCTGTAAAACATCCTAAAAGAAATTATAGGATACTCTCCTATCACCTCCAACCCCTCTCTATCCCCACCAGCAAGACCTGTCTTGCTCCAGATGTCAACAGTTCCTGAGGTTAAGGGAGCCTAACCAGACAACTCCCAGAGATACTACATCAGTTCTGCTCTTTTACTTTGTAGCTTCTTAGAAGATTCATACATATTTGCTGCTGGGCCTGCTCACTGCTCAATCACACTCACTTATTTCTTAATCCACTGAAATCTAACTACCTCCCATTAGTCATCAAGTCATTAAACCAAATGACTCAGTCCAGCAGTTAACTTCCGAAGCCTTTCTGCTGAAAATGATGCTACTGAAATTGAGCAGGACCTTGTGGGGATCCTTGGGATGGAAGCTTTTCTGGGTCCCCATTTCTCGCTTTTAGGGAAGAAGTTCCAGCCTCCATGTCCTTCCCTGAGTTCCAAAGGGCAGATTCAAATGGTTCCTAATCAAGGAAGGAAGGGGATACAGAGAGAAGGGAGGAGTAGTTAAGAATCAATACTGCAGCCTTGGTGCAGGCTTCTGGTTTTGCCACAAGAGATACATTTAGCAATATTTTTTGAGCACTCTGCAAAACTAAAACCCCAACAAATGGAAGATGAACTACTCAATGAAGCATTTTTCATTCCACAGAGAATGTCACAGTTGATAATGTCAAGAATCACAGCTCATCAGGAGACCATCTGAGGCCACATTAAAGGAATGAAATCCCTGCATATATGCCTGATCCTATCAACAGCCCTACCCTTGAACTCTTGCTATAAAACTCCTCATCAGATTTTCCCCGTGTTGGACACATAGTTTCTGAGGACATGAGCCCACTGTGTCCCACTTGGCCTGGTAAAGCAATCAAGCTATACTTTTCTACTTCATTCACAACTCTCTTTGAGATTTGATTTGGTGCAAAGAAGCCAAATTTTAAGCATCACTGCCATCTCAGTTTGTAGCTTGAAAGTGAGGAAAGGATCCAGGGGTCAGCATCTCAGTGAGGCTTAAATAGATTTTCTACTTGGAATTGAGAAGTTTTCTAAGGTCTACAATACACTATGGTCTAGAATCTAGATCAGTGGCTCTCAAAGGAATTTGCTAATATTCATTCCCACCTGGGGCAACTTGGCAATGTTCAGAGACAATTTTCCTTTTGATTGGAACAGGATGGTACGGCTACTGATATCTAATGGGTAGAAGTATCCTGCAGTCTTCTGCCTTCTGGCTCATTCTTTGGACTTCTTCCTTGTCTCTGACTTGTCTTTATCCTCCTGCAATCTGACTGCTATTTCCGTGAATTCTGTATTCTCCTCTTCCCCCTTCTCTTTGTCTCATCTACCCTGTTAATTTCTAAACTAACCAAGAGTATTTTAATCATCCTATCCACCTGGAATATCTTACAGGGTGTCTTGTTTGGAGCATGGCTCAATGAATATTTCCTTGCTTACATTCAGATTAAATTATACATATGACTATGTGTAAAGCAAAACAAAACAAGCAGCACTTAAAATTCAGGACAAATCCTTAAGCAAAATTTGGAGCTTTTCTATGTCACTAAGACATCAGTTCAGCTCACTTGCTCAGTTGTGTCCGACTCTTTGTGACCCCCATGGACTACAGCATGCCAGGCTTTCCTGTCCATCACCAACTCCCGGAGCTTGCTCAAACTTATGTCCATCGAGGTGGTGATGCCATCCAGCCATCTCATCCTCCTCTTCTCTTGCTGTCAATCTTTCCCGGCATCAGGGTCTTTTCCACTGAGTCAGCTCTTCATGTCAGGTGGCCAAACTATTGTCATATCACATATCACATGGCATATCTTTTCTAAATTGTTCTGTGATGGTAAAACAGACATGTGGGGAGCATCGTGGAGAGGGTATAGGGGCTGGAGCTTAGTTGCTGAAACTATGGTAAAGGAGCTGTGTGTCCTCAATAAATCTTGGGCAAATTTCCTCAACTGTGACATAAGAGACACTAGAGTGAATAAGTATCAAGATTCTTTTCAACTCAAATTTTTATTATCCTAGTAGGAAAAGCATAAAACTGAATTCCTAATAAGACCATTGTAAATTCAACAGTTTTTAAACAAAATGACATTGTTGAGTTGACCTAGTTCATTAATATGCATCTATAGTTTTATGGATCAAACATGTTATTTGCACGTACGTATGTATATATTTTGGAGAAGGCAATGGCACCCCACTCCAGTATTCTTGTCTGGAAAATCCCATGGATGGAGGAGCCTGGCGGGCTGCAGTCCATGGGGTAGCTGAGAGTTGGACACAACTCAGTGACTTTACTTTCACTTTTCACTTTCATGCCTTGGAGAAGGAAATGGCAACCCATTCCAGTGTTCTTTCCTGGAGACTCCCAGGGATGGCGGAGCCTGGTGGGCTGCCGTCTATGGGGTTTCACAGAGTTGGACACGACTGAAGCGGCTTAGCAGTAGCACCATATATATATTTATAAGAAATAGATGTGTGTGTGTGTGTGTGTATTTTTTAACTTTCCAACATGCAAAATTCAGTAAACCCAGGTTTTATTCCTAGATCAAATGTTCCAGCAGAGTTCTAAGTGAGTTAAAAGAAGTTAATCATAAAAGCATAGGTTCAACCTTAACTACTGTGTCGTAAATAATGACAATGTCATAAGAGGGAATTTAAAAAGCAATCAGAATTTATGTGCTTTTTCTTTTTCTCACAAAGTACGTGTTAAATTAATGAGTAAGCTTTGAAACCATATATACCTGATGATGATTTTATGTTATCTTGGGTTTTAAAGAATGGTTCCAAAATCCTAGATTTATAACACTGCAGAAGCCCACAATGTTGCAATGCTGTCTTCAATTCAGCCACTTCATATTGAAATTTCACACACAATAATTGGCTGACCTTCACAGCTATGGCAGAAACTAATTAAAGCTGTAAGGCTGTGCTAGCAATGCTTTTGTGTGAAATGTGAAGTTTGGTGATAATGAAATCCAGGGTACAGATGTTATTGTCTTAGATAGACTGTGCCCTTGGTTCACGCTAATGAAGAACAGCAATTATTAAACAAAAAGTATTTTTTACCCATTAATTATTTTGTGTTGTGATAGTAGAAATAAAAACACAGTGACATCTCTCCTACCAGCATCTCCCCAAAGTAATTTTATAGAACTGTATCAGCTGACTTCTATATCATTAGCCATTCAGTTTCCACTTTCTTCTCCTACTGATCTTAGACCTTTGGGAGCCTCCAGCAAGGACCTGGCTGAGTTCAGAAAGCAAAGGGTAAAGGCCAAGCTAAAAATGATTGCCCATAAAGATTTTTAGACAGCTGAAGGATTAAATAAATGAACTTTTTGGAAATAACTTTACACTCCAAACAGGTATGTCAGTAGAAATATGATGCTCTTCACAGTGTGGGTGTCTGATAGACAAAGGTCACTACTGATATTGAGGTACAAGTAGAGAAATAAAGCAGGCCTCAGCTTTGCTTTTTGGTTGTTAGGAGCTGAGTTTCTATTAATAGGTCAATGTCACTTGCTGGGCTCCCACTCGGGCAAGCATAACAAATCACAGATTTGCAACAATTGAAGAAAACCACTAGAATAAAGAAAGGACATATTGTCTAGTTAAGTTTTACCTTTTCATGGGCTAATAATTGAGTCTGCTTCTCTTTATCACTCTCCTCATTGAATTCAGGTCACTTAGGATTTATCAACGAGGCTGAGATGGGAGGGACATGAGTTATACACAATTTGGCCAGTCCCCTATTTGGAAAGGAGATAGAACTTATTGACCCAAATGAAGTGTAACAATTCCGCGATTTTCTGTTGTCCATGTCCCACCACATGGGCATCCTGAGACAGTATCTAGGAACTATTGGCCACTCAGACCCAGCAATGATGAGGATAGGAAAGGGCAGAAGAAGTGTAGGGAGAGGTGGCCATCGCTGCATCAAGTCACCTCAGACTGGGCAGAGGAATAAGATTGGTGCTTGGGAGGAAGAAGATGACGGCCATGAAAATATGTAGCAGAAGATGTATAGGTTGAAAGAAGTATCTTTACAGCACATTAGGGCTCCCCGTTCTTGGTGATCATGTCACTTGTCAATAATTTGGCCCTTATGCAACAGAATATCCAGAAGGACTATGACTGGATTTGAAGAGTAATTAATATAAGTAGTGAAGGGCAAAATGACTGTTGAAACTATGTTTTGCTTCATTTGGGGGAAAGGGTAATAATTTCACTGGTATAAAGGATTCCTGTATATTTTTAAGTAGAAACATAGGTTTGCTTTATTGCTGTAAAGAAGTTTAGTTGTATGCAGNATGTAACAGAATATCCAGAAGGACTATGACTGGATTTGAAGAGTAATTAATATAAGTAGTGAAGGGCAAAATGACTGTTGAAACTATGTTTTGCTTCATTTGGGGGAAAGGGTAATAATTTCACTGGTATAAAGGATTCCTGTATATTTTTAAGTAGAAACATAGGTTTGCTTTATTGCTGTAAAGAAGTTTAGTTGTATGCAGAAGGGTCCATATAGAAGCTGAGTAGCCAAAGGGAAAGACTGAAAGTTATTAGATTATTGTCCCTCAGCTTCAAATCCACCCTTCATTTTCCTGTTTTTGATAACAGAACATTTCTCCTTTGCAAGCTTGCATAATGATAGACTAGCAGAGGGCACTGCAGGGACACTTGAAAGGGCTTCCTGGTTCTGTGTGTTCTCTACTTATTCCTGCATTGTAAGATAGACAAGAGCTCACAGGGCTCTACAGGTGCTCAGTACCAGCAAGTTTCATCAGTGTTAGACTCTTGTGTAACTAGCTTCTCCCAGCACCCAAGAGGGCAGCTTTGCATTGAGTTCCACCAGTGCAGCAAAACTTCTCGACCAGGCAGTGGGTGGTGATGACACCTTCTCCAAGGGGGACCGACTCTACGTCTATGAAGGAAGGGCTTCACTGGGTATCCTGCCTTAGCCCTAGAGGTAGCAGCTACTTCTCATACCTGTTTTTTTTTTTGGTAAATCTTACCTTATTGCTAGTAGGTAGTCTCCTCTTGCAGTTAATCACCTTTTTCATTAAGCTTTCCTTATTCAAATGATTGTGTGATTTCTGTCTTCTTATTGGAATCCAACTGATTCAATAATTCTCCCATCTTCAACCCAACAACTTACCTAAGAAGTAAATTAATTCCTTTATTAACATGACTAATTGAGTCAAACATGAAAAGAATGCTGAGCAAGGAGGTGTTGGTAATAGTAGGAGTAGTGTATGAGTGCTAAGTTGCTTCCGTCATGTCTGACTCTTTGCCACCCTATGGGCTGTAGCTTGCCAGGCTTCTCTCTCTGTCGCATTCTCCAGATAAGAATACTGGAGTGTGATGCCATGTCCTCCTCCAGAAGGTCTTCCCAACCCAGGGATCAAGCCTGCATCTCTCATGTCCCCTGGAATGGGTTCTTTACCACTAGCGCCACCTAGGAAGCACGGTAGAAGTAGTAGAATATAATAAAAGATAATTGAAACAATTATCAGCTTTTAGAAGAAACAGTCATGAATTACAAAAGATTACAATCCCATGTACTTTTCAGTATAAAGAACAAAGCAAGAAGGTACCCAAACCTTAACTTTAGCCTTTACCAAGTAAAGTAGTAATTAGAAGGACTGAAAATGCAAACGGTGATAATGCAGGCACGTGGTCCCATGCCAAAATGACAGAGTATCAACTTGGAGATTACAGAAGTACTCTCATGTTAAATCCTTTGGGCCAAAACATAAAGCAACTACTTTGGAATGGTCCTGGCTCACAGTGTAGAAGGAAACGTTAGGTCATCTCCACCTCAGGAACTTGTTCTGTTCCTATCACATTTATCTAGAATACATCTCTGATTCATCTATTTCAGGCAGCCTGCAGAGCATTGCTCTACTGCATAGACACCAGAGCCCATCTGCTTCCCTCTCTTTACAGCATAATCATCATTTTCCTCAGCAAGTGTAACATTACACACAACAGGATCGATAATGGAGAGGATGCAGTTAAATAGAAAGTAAAGAGACCTAGCTGGGCACACTAACGAGAGACAAGGCAGAGCAAAGGAGGCCCGCCCTTCCCCAAGGAGAAAAATTGTCCCCCAGGATATCAAACCATGTTTCTCCTCAGGCTTCTTGGCACATGAATCTATTGATTCTAGGAGTGGAAGCTTATATGATGGTAGAGGCTGCCCTTGGGAATAGCATCTGGGGACAGCAATTTGGGCACAAAAGGAAGAGGGTAATCACTTGTTCAGTGAAAAATAAATGAGTTCCAGTGCTCCTGACCAGGTGTCTTGTATGATACTTCTATGCTAGGAGGGCCCCTTTGGCTTAAAAAAAAATAATAGCAACTTTGTTTTGAGCCAGAGCCCTGGGGACAGCTAAACCTGAGTTGCTGCAAAGAACTGTTTTTTAACTAGAGCTTGAGTAAAGTGCTGCTAATAAAATATCAGATGGTCTTTATGGCGGTTTTTCCCGGACAAGGCTGGCTTCTGAATGATGGGTCTTTGACATCTGTCTGATTTTAGTGAAGGTCCTGTTTGTATTAGAATCTTATTTGCCCCCATGAAGCAAATGTTGCTTTAAGGTGGAAGTAGAGATTAACAGTGACTGTGAAGTGAGTCCATGTGAGTGTCTCTAGATTACCCAAGGAAAACAGCTTGTACTTCTATTTACTATTGTTAGGGGCATGAGTAAATTGCTATCTTGCTTAACTACTGCTATAAAGTGTGTTGCTGGATGTCTCCCGAAAGCAGAAGTTCCTAACCAGGGTTGCTTTTGGGTGAGCACTCTCTCTCTCTGGATATTTGGATTGAGTAAGTCCTGGGGAAGGGAACAGAGATAGGCATCTATATTTTGAAACCAGTGTCCCAGCTGGTTTTGATGCAGCTGCTCCAGGAACTTAGTAATCACTACACTTAATGATACAGATTTTTCAAAGACCAAGGTGACCTGATGTGATAAAAAGTTGAAAGTAGAAAAATTGGTGCTCTTGGGAACTTACGACAAATTAGAAGGAGAACTGGCAATTTGGGGAGGTCTGTAATTAGCTAGAAAAATCAAGATGGAAGAGTTTAGACTGGACATGGTATGGGCAGCAGAGTTTCTGGGTAACATCTGGCACAGAAAGAGTTCAGTACTGCCAGCACCATGCTATTAATCTTCAGAGAATACACTATTGTTGTGTCCTCTGTCAATGACATCTGCGGGAGTACAGCTGGACACTGTGTTCAATAATCAACAAATCAGAAGCATCATCAGTATGGTTCAGTACACATCCTTCATCGTCATGGGCTCCAGGTTAGGGAAAGGTGAGTACTATTGAGCAAAAAGAATCCAACTGAAGAGGTAGGTGGCAAAGATGTTGAGGCTCATCGAGGAATTATGAGAATAGTCCATTTTTATCACTCTGCAATTTGAAGAATAAGAACCAATTTGCTATTCTTAGTTTCACATCGGGTAGAATTTGCTTATGAAATGTTTTTGGAGAATATCGTTCATTTTCCCATTGTGGGGATTCACTTATACCAATTTATCCACACTCTTTTACTAGGAACCCATTAAAAATAACAGTGCAAAGTTGAGAGACTGGTGATGAATATCAGGGTACAGCCAGGTAACAGGACAAAGATTACTGGTCCACATTGAAATCACACACATGAGTAGATACCTTAGCACTGCCCCCTATACTACCAACATATATTACAGTTATCCTCACACATGCAAAGTATTTATTGGCTCACTTTAAGGATAATGTGGAAGTTCCCTGGTGGTTCAGTGGTAAAGAATTTGCCTGCAGTGCAGGAAATGCAGTTGACACAGGTTTGATCCCTGGACTGGGAAGATCCCATGCAGGAGGGAATGCAACCGACTCCAGTTGCAGAGAATCCCATGGACAGAGGGATCCCATGGAGATCTGAATCCCATGGAGAATCCCATGGACAGCGGTGCCTGGCGGGCTATAGTCCATGGGTCACAAAGAGTTGGACATGACTGAAGCAACTGAGCATGTATGTACAAGGATAACATATGTTCTACTCAGACTCATAAAATATGAAATATACCACAATATACATCAATGATATGAACAATAATTTTGTAGTTATACCTCTCACATCCCCTGCCAGGCAAACTTTGGCAGTTAAAACATCTTTTAGCATGTTGATCAGATTTCTTTAGTCATATTTATTGAAACTTAGCTGAAAAATCAGGACTTCCCAGGTGGCACAGTGGTAAAGAATCCACCTGCCACTTTAGGAGATGCAGGTGATGTAGGACCCATCCCTGGGTCAGAGGGAAGATACCCTGGAGTAGGAAATGGAAACCCACTCTAGTATTTTTGCCTGGGAAATTCCACAGATGGAGGAATCTGGTGGGCTACAGTCCATGGGACTGCAGAGTCAGACATGACTGAGCACACGTGTACGGGTCAAAAATTACCTCCTTAATTATTCAGTTGAACCATAGTTTAGTACTGTTTATTAACGTGTATAAGTTTAGATACATCTCAGGTCAAATACAGTTTCCAAGCAAAAGCAACCCAAATTAGTCAAACCTGATATATTCTGTTTCCTTGATTCAAAGTGATCATTTGAAGTGATCATCCTCATTTTTTCTTTTGTTTTTTCATCCTCAAATCTTTTCAGGAAAAAAAAAAGATAAGACTCCAAACATTAAATTTACACATTGTTTATAAAAAACTCACTCACACTCACCTAGAACCAGACATCTTGGAACGTGAAGTCAAGTGGGCCTTAGGAAGCATCACTATGAACAAAGCTAGTGGAGGTGATGGAATTCCAGTTGAGCCATTTTAAATCCTAAAAGATGATGGTGTGAAAGTGCTGCACTCAATATGTTAGCAAATTTGGAAAACTCAGCACAGGCCAGAGAACTGGAAAATGTCGGTTTTCATTCCAATCCCAAAGAATGCTCAAACTACTGCACAATTGCACATTCATCTCACATGCTAGTAAAGTAATGCTCAAAATTCTCCATGCCAGGCTTCAGCAATATGTGAACCAGAAACTTCCAGATGTTCAAGATGGTTTTAGAAAGGGCAGAAGAACCAGAGATCAAATTGCCAACATCTGCTGGATCATCAAAAAAGCAAGAGAGTTCCAGAAAAACATCTATTTCTGCTTTATTGACTATGCCAAAGCNAGGCTTCAGCAATATGTGAACCAGAAACTTCCAGATGTTCAAGATGGTTTTAGAAAGGGCAGAAGAACCAGAGATCAAATTGCCAACATCTGCTGGATCATGGAAAAAGCAAGAGAGTTCCAGAAAAACATCTATTTCTGCTTTATTGACTATGCCAAAGCCTTTGACTGTGTGGATCAAAATAAACTGTGGAAAATTCTCAAAGAGATGGGAATACCAGACCACCTGACCTGCCTCTTGAGAAATCTGTATGCAGGTCAGGAAGCAACAGTTAGAACTGGACATGAAACAACAGACTGGTTTCAAATAGGAAAAGGAGTACGTCAAGGCTATATATTGTCACCCTGCTTATTTAACTTCTATGCAGAGTACATCATGAGAAATGCTGGGCCGGAAGAAGCACAAGCTGGTATCAAGATTGCTAGGTGAAATATCAATAACCTCAGATATGCAGATGATACCACCCTTGTGGCAGAAAGTGTAGAAGAACTAAATACCTCTTGGTGAAAGTGAAAGAAGAGAGTGAAAAAGTTGGCTTAAAGCTCAACATTCAGAAAACTAAGATCATGGCATCCGGTCCCATCACTTCATGGCAAATAGATGGAGAAACAGTAGAAATAGTAGATGACTTTATTTTGGGGGGCTCCAAAATCGCTGCAGATGGTGACTGCAGCCATGAAATTAAAAGACGCTTACTCTTTGGAAGAAAACTTGTGACCAACATAGGCAGCATATTCAAAAGCAGAGACATTTCTTTGCCAGCAAAGGTCCATCTAGTCAAGGCTATGGTTTTTCCTGTGGTTATGTATGGATGTGAGAGTTAGACTATAAAGAAAGCTGAGCACCAAAGAACTGATGCTTTTGAACTGTGGTGTTAGAGAAGACTCTTGAGAGTCCTTTGGACTGCAAGAAGATACAACCAGTCCATCCTAAAAGAGATGAGTCTTGGGTGTTCATTGGAAGGACTTATATTGAAGCTGAAACTCCAATACTTTGGCCACCTGATGCAAGGAGCTGACTCATTGGAAAAGACCCTGATGCTGGGAAAGATTGAGAGCAGGAGGAGAAGGGGATGACCAAGGATGAGATGGTTGGATGGCATCACCGACTCAATGGACATGAGTTTGGGTAGACTCTGGCAGTTGGTGACGAACAGGGAGGACTGGCGTGCTGCGGTTCATGGGGTCACAAAGAGTCGGACACAACTGAGCAACTTAACTGAACACTTAGGAAAGTTAAAATGCTAAAATTCAAAACAAACAAAAGAACTAAACTCCCCCAAATCATATTTTTTAAAGCTGAAGGATATGTAAGCTATTACCTAGGGAATTCTTGCTATGCCTTGACATTGTATTAGAAAGAAGACTAGGATATTGGAGATATAATATGTTATTCATTAAGTTCAAGAAATTCTGCTAATAATTCAACATCAGTATACATTTCATTTTTAACAGAAGAAGAGAATTGTTTAGAATACACATGTCAAAAGGAGGTCTTATCTTGACCTCATATGTCTCCTCTGAAGATTGGAAATTTTGGGGTCAAATTTGCAGGACATGTGGATATACTTAGAGGAATCTGCATCAGGTGTAAAGGCGTCTCTTAGGAAACTGAATGGTGAGCTATAGAAGTTTTATCCAATGGCATCAGGCTTGGGAGAGAAAAAGTAGCCTCCAGACCATCCCACATGGCTTTTTACTTAAGTTCCAGGCAGAGGGGACTGTGAGCAAATAAAAACAAAACAAATTCAGAAGGATCTGCTTTTTGGCAAACCTGTTGAGTTACAGCTTATGTAAGAGAGTATAGCACAAGTGGGCTAGAAGTTCTGACAAGGTTAAAGCACATTCAAGTGCAAATACCAGGGCTTAAGCAAGAGCAGAATAAAATGTAGCTCAAATGAAGAAAAAATGGGGACGCCCCCATGTGTCATTTGTGTCACAGGCAGCAAAAAAGACAGAGACAAACTTGTGATACGGACAAGCATTCTTGGACTCTTTTTATTTCTCTTTTTATTTTTTAATTAGCTAAGTTTATTATTTAAAAAATTAAAATCGTCTTTTTAGCTTTGTTGAGGTGTAATTCACAAATAAAGTTGTAAGATATTTAAAATGTACAATGTAATAATTTGATACATGTATGTACTGTATGGAGAAGGCAATGGCACCCCACTCCAGGACTCTTGCCTGGAGAATCCCATGGACGGAGGAGCCTGGTGGGCTGCAGTCCATGGGGTTGCGAAAAGTTGGACACCACTGAGCAACTTCACTTTCACTTTTCACTTTCACCCATTGGAGAAGGAAATGCCAACCCACTCCAGTGTTCTTGCCTGGAGAATCCCAGGGACGAGGGAGCCTGGTGGGCTGCTGTCTATGGGGTCGCACAGAGTCGGACACGACTGAAGCGACCTAGCAGTAGCAGCAGCAGCATGTACTGTAAAATAAGTTTCCCCATCAAGTTAATTAATGTACCTATCATCTCATGGTTTTGTGTATGGGCAGTCTAACTTTTTTTTTTTTTTTTGACCCTTTAATCAATATAAATTGATAGGAGGCCAGATGAGGAACCCAGGCAAGGCTTTACTGGTATTAGTGCTCAGCATCAGCGGAGAAAGACAAGTAACGTGTTCCCTTGCTCCCTCCCTGAGGCAGGTGGTGGGGAGGTGAATGTGAGCCAGGGCCTAGATGGTCTTCTCGCCCCTCTCTGTGGTGCTCTGTGGAGGGACCCTTCGCAGTCCTTGCTTTTGCTCCTGGTACCTCAGAGGAGGCAGTTGGGTTTTGGCCTTTTTGTTCAATTGCCATGACTGCACGTGTATAGTCATGTTTAGATCCTTGTGGGTCGCAAAGAGTCGGACACGACTGAGCGACTGAACTGAACTGAACAGAATTTATTTGCATTCTGTTGCTGAAGGAGGCATTTGTCCAGCTGCAAGCACTCCATTAAAGGGTTTTATATCCCAGTTTGCCTCATGTGGAAGACATCAGTGGCTTTACACTGGGTTTGTAATAGGGAAGAACAAATTTGACCCCATATAAGTTTTGTTTCTTTTACTTTAACCTTTATAGTCTATCGCTTTTGCTTTCAGTTAAGAATGTTGTGTATAATTTGAAATATCAGGATAGCTCATTCTCAAAGCTCTGACCTTTAAGGGTATATAAACACTTTCCATTTATATAGAGATAAAAATTTGCAGAACAGAGAATAACATTTGTCATGTTGGAGGTTTACAGGAACATCACGACCTGATGTAGGTGGGCAGCTCCAAGAAGTTTGCAAGAACCATTCACATCCCTCCCTCACTTTGCCATTAAAAATGCTTTGCTGAACCCTTTGGGGAGTTTGGACTTTGGTGGGCAAGAACCATCCATGCTCCTTGCATGACCCTGCAAGAAACCTTTCTCTGCTCCAAGCTCCAATGTTTTGGTTTGTTTGGTCTCACTGTGTATCAGGTGCATGAACTTGTGCTGGATATGAGCATCACAAGACTTTCAATGAACACTGGTGGTAGGTAGGGTCTTAACAGCAATGGCCTGTCACTTGAAAGCAACCAAAGAAGGCTTTTTCAGAGAGATCCAAAAGAGAAGAGGAGGAAAATTCTTGTTGCCAGATGATAACCAAGAGCCCACAAGAGACACTATCAGGAATCTTCCCAAAATTTGTGTGTCTGGCAGAGAGAGGATGGATGAGAAATGTGACTTTAACATACACCTGGATTCTTTTGTTGTTGTATGGGTACAGAGCCCACAAAAAAATTTTGTTGCTTTTTTTAAAAAGTTTATTTTATTGAAGGATAGTTGATTTATTTTTAAAAATTTAAATTTATTTATTTTAATTGGAGGCTAATTTACAATATTGTATTGGTTTTGCCATACATCAACATAAATCCACGATGGTTGTACACATGTACCCATCCTGAACCCTCTTCCCACCTCCCTCCGCATACCATCCCTCTGGGTCATCCCAGTGCACCAGCCCCAAGCACCCTGTATCCTACATTGAACCTGGACTGGCGATTCATTTCTTATATGATATTATACATGTTTCAATGCCATTCTCCCAAATAACAGCTCAATCTAGTAAAAGAAATCCAAGATATACTTGTAAGAATATAGGAAAGACATATTGCATGTTCTAAATGAACTTCCACTTTAATAGCTCACATTAAATAATTCCATGTAATCATTGCCCTATATTTTAAAATAATCATACAGAACATAATAAATTATTAGGCTATTAAATATAGATGATTTAATCATGAGTATAGAAATATATTATTTTCCTATTGTCTGTTCCTATTATTAATCAAGCAAATTAAGTTAGTGAATTGGTTCCAATAGAATGTGGTAATTTATTATATATACCAGTGTTAAAAATTACAAAATTAAACTCTCTATAGTAACTGTTTCCCCAAATCAAACATGTAGATGTTTAGAAGTCTAAAAGACTACCTATCTAAATAAAGAGTTTGCTGCTTAGTAGGAATTTTTAAATAGCTCTGTTTGTTATAATTCAAAATATATTACAATAAAATGATTAAACAACTTAAAAAATTATGTACTTTCACATGTGTCTTCACACAATGTGCATTGTTTTCCTGTCCACGAGGTGCAATATTAACAATATACCTCTTGATGGATTGTAAGATGCATCTTGTCTTTCAGACTGGGTTGCCCTCTCCCATTCTGTGTGGCATTTACCGTAAAAGCAGAACCAGTCAACAATAAAAATCAAAGAAGTGTAAACAAGTAAATATGCTTATTTCATTGATGCTGCTTTTTAATTTAAAGTCTCAAAATGAGATTTAAAAGAAGAAGCATGCTAAAATCTCAAACGGGACAGCCCATAACTGTCCAGCGGTTTCATGAGATCAGAGTTAACCCCTCTTTCATTTCTAATCTTGAAAACTCCAACACCTGTGTGTTACATGGAGTGTCAGGTCACTGCAATTTGCCATGAAAGATAAGAAAAAAAAAAAGAAAGATAAAGTCATGTTTACTCATCCTTAATGGTTTTAATTTTTTCGGGCTAATTTGTGTTAGCATATGTGTTATCTTGTGAAATACTCAGGCCTCCAAATGAGTCAGTGAAGATGAAAATAGTGTGTATATTACTGTCACCTTGGAAAAAAGAAAAGCATTTATGGTCCCCACTGACTAATATGTATGTTTGTTCAGTCGCTCAGTCATATCCGACTCTTTGCGACCCCATGGATTGTAACCCACCAGGATCCTCTGTCCATGGAATTTTCCAGGCACAAACACTAGAGCGGATTGCTATTTCCTACACCAGGGGATCTTCCAGACCCAGAGACCAAAACAGCATCTCTTGTGTCTCCAGCATTGGGAAGTGGATTCTTTACCACTGGGCCGCCTGAGCCCCACTGGTTAATACAGACACTCCAAAAAGTATTTCTTTTATGTGTGATTATAGTTAAATAAACACAATGAGACAAAACTTATAATTTTATATGAACCCCATAAGTGCAAGTAGCTGTATTTAGTAAATTTGTAGTGAAATAAAAAAGCAACATAAAATTGCTATTTAGAAACTGGAATGCTTTTATGATGGAAATAAATACAGGAGAGATATTTTTATGAAAATTATTTGAAAGGATTTTTCTTCAAAGACCTTGAATTGTACCACGGGATCCAAAAAGGCCATTTTAATTATAACTCTCAAATTCTGTCATCTTTTTTAAGATTTTTGTTAGAATGCCAGTCCACTGACCTTCAACTTCCACTGAGTAAAATCTATACATTTTGGTTATGACTGAGTGACTTCACTTTCACTTTTCACTTTCATGCATTGGAGAAGGAAATGGCAACCCACTCCAGTGTTCTTGCCTGAGAATCCCAGGGATGGTGGAGCCTGGTGGGCTGCTGTCTATGGGGTAGCACAGAGTCAGACATGACTGAAGCGACTTAGCAGCAGCAGCAGCAGGCAGCACCTGGGCTTTCCATGTGGTGCTGGTGACAGAGAACCCGTTTGCCAATACAGGAGATGTAAGAGAGGTGGGTTCGACCTCTGGGTCAGGAAGGTCCCCTAGAGGAGGGCATGGCAACTCACTCTGGTGTTCTGGCCTGGAGAATCCCATGGATAAAGGGGCCTGGCAGGCTATAGCATAGGGTCGTAAAGATTGAAGCAACTTAGCATGCACACAGGCAGGAGGAATCTGAAGCAGAAGCTTGAGGATTTAAGGAATGAAGCTTGAAAAAGTTTCTTCTTTCCTATAAATTAGAAAATAGAAGTTATGTCTTTCAAGGTATTCCAGTTTATTAAATAACTAAGCACACTCTGTTTTTTACCCAGGATCCCTCCTCAGACCGGAGTGTTTTTTGTTTGTAAGGCATGTTTCAACTCTGAGGTCAGTGGGAACTTTCACTGAATGAGAAGGTCCAATTAGATTGAGTAACTCCACTGAGAAATAGACACAAAGCAATCCGGGCTAAGACGTGTCCTTATTGAACAAGACTTCAGAAGCTTGCAAGCATTGCCAAATTTAATTTAATTTTGAGTATTTTAAGAAAGTTACCAAAACTTAGGTTTGGCAAATTTACAGCCAAAAATCCCAGAAAGAAAATGGAAGGTGTTGAGACTGTTGATTTGTAGAAGTGTTTTTCAAAACATGATCATCAATCTTCCTATGCATTTTGTGTGTCCACTGAACACACACAAGGGAATGTCAGTGCCCATGTGTTCACCCACATGGAGAAGACTTTTTACTGATGTGACAATGTTTGTATAAGAAACAGCCTGTAACCTTGCATGGCTCCTGCCCTTGGCCTTACAAATCTGCTCATTACCTCCATAAACTTAACTACTACAAACCCCTCATTGCTGAAATTCACAGACCCTTTAACTTTAAGCACATGAACAGTCTAAAAGTCAAATCACAGGGTCTTCAAAAAGCTCTATTGTGAAGCTGAATTTTGATAATTGACATCAATAATGTAACAGCTTTAAATCAGCCGTATTTTTAGAGTGGATAAGCAACGTCTGCTTGTAAATATGTTTGAGGATAGCATGGAGGTGGCAGAAGAATTATGCTACAACTTTAACAGCTAATAAATCTTTATTTAAGCAGGGGACCTCTAAAATTTAATTACGCATATGAATGCAGAAATCATTCTGAAGGTAAAAATCTGTCAATTCTCACAAGAGAAGACACCTGCTCATGGAAAAACTTCAAGTTAAAATTTACTCTCCTGATACTTTGTCAATAGACAGGCTTTCTGTAGAATAGCAAATATCTAACTTGAGGGAAAAAAGAAAAAGAGGTAGGCAGAGACATTCCTGGCACACCCTAGAGGGAAGAAAGAAAGGTTTACTTGTGAACTTTGTGTGTGTGTGTGATTTAACTAATTCACATAAATGCCTCTCCTTTCTTTTCCTCTCTTCCTCCTTCCTGGGTCATGTAGGGTAGTCGAGGATTTATGGCAGATTTGGTAGTATCCATGATGTGAAATTTGCGGTCACCTTGTAATTTGAGACTATTCAATGCTGTACTCCCCTGCCACTCCCAACCTAAAAATGTCTCCTTCTGTACTCTCTTCACAAAGTATAGCTACGCAAAAGTAATACGCCTCCTTCCCAAATTAAATACTTAAGTTTCTAAATTGCAATTTGTCATTGAGCCCTTTATGGAATATAATGGCTCAGTATCTAACACATTCCTTGTTAAAATGCAGAGATCACTCGAGCTGGTTTCATTCTAATTTCAGATTCTTTGACTTGAGTTGTGTCTTTTCTTAGTTCCTTCTTGAGAGCAGGGCTTCCATCAACACAGCATAAAAGGATTTCCTTGGGAAAGAAAACGACAAGGTTTTAACTTTGCTTGTACTCTCTGCACAAATTTTCTCCTTTTGTCAGGGTGGGATCTGGTAGATCTGATGGAGGAAAATATTTTAATTACAGCATCTACTTTCATGGAACATGATCTAGTTCAGGAAATGAGATGGAAACACTTGAAGCAGGCGGCACCATTTCAATTGTGGAAGGTATAGCCCAAGGTGGTATGTACACAGGCATCACAGCACGCAGATAAATAACTCCAGTTTTTTCCAAATAAAAACTAAGTCCATTCCCAGTCCTTGAGCCAACAAAGCTGTTTTTGTTGTTTGTTTGTTCTTCATTTCTTAGCAGTCCTTCCCTCCAAGAACAGGATAATATGTTTTAACAAAATTAGCTTTAAGAATGCAATCTGTTTTCAACTTTTGCTGCTTTGACATGCATAAACGAAACTGAATGAACATCATGAAATGAAACTAGTTTATGATCAGTTCAGTTCAGTCACTCAGTTGTGTCCAACTCTTTGCGACCCCATGAATCGCAGCACACCAGGCCTCCCTGTTCATCATCAACTCCCGGAGTTCACTCAGATTCATGCCCATCGAGTCAGTGATGCCATTCAGCCAGCTCATCCTCTGTCATCCCCTTCTCCTCCTGCCCCCAATCTCAACCAGCATCAGAATCTTTTCCAATGAGTCAACTCTTCGCATGAGGTGGCCAAGGTACCGGAGCTTCAGCTTCAGCATCATTCCTTTCAAAGAAATCCCAGGGCTGATCTCCTTCAGAATGGACTGATNCTATCAGATCTAGGCCCTTAAATCTATTTCTCACTTCCACTGTATAATCATAAGGGATTTGATAGGATGTTATATACATACACACATATATATATATATATTTTTTTTTCTTCTACTATGTCATGCATCCTGAAGATGTTCTGCTGCTTGCATGGTATTTCCTCCAAGCCACTTATTTTACGCTAAAAAGGTAACAGTGGTGACTCATTTCAAAAGTCAACAAGCATCATAAAGAATGAATTCAGATTCAAGCTCATATTGCCAATTAAATAGTTTTATCACTAGATCAAATGTCATTCAGGCCTTTTTGTGCACTTTTCTTTATGCTACTTTAAAAATCATCCTGTTGATTTTTAAAAATAAGTGAAGTACATGCTCTTTTTCGTGAAAGACTCTAGAGCTAGCCTTAAATGACAGCATAATGAAATTTAAGGAAAATAGAAGGGGCTATGATGTAAAGAAAAATGCAGTTAGTTATTCTTCCCAAGAAGGGAACCCTACATTAAATTCTCAGGACAAGAGCTCAGGGATCTTGGGGTTGCATCTAAAAGGCAGTGCTTAGTGGACTGGGAATTAGGTACCTGGCTTGGTCCTGCTGTTCGCACTAACTGGTAGATGTGAGCAAATTTCTTAGATCTTACCTCTTTAGCCAAAAATATTTGAAGGGTAGACCAGACGATCTCTGAGCTTCCTTTCAGCTTGTTGAACCCAACGGTTCCTCGCCATGAATCCATCGCCCCAAAGACCACCGAGACCAGGTTTCGATGCAAACAGCAAGAGGATTTTATTGTACTGGCCCGCCGGGGTTCTGTCTCCTTAAGCAAGGAACGAGAACCCTGAGTGCTGTTACATGGTAGCTTTTAAGCACAAGCAAGCGGAAACAGATTGATTGGTTACAGGTGTTGACCTTTTCGAGGATTGGTCCATTGATAACAGGTTACAACTGTTGACCAGGTGGCGCCCCTGTGGCGGGCAGTTTCTCGGAACAACAGCTCTTCTGGAAAAGTCCCGAGGAAGTTTCATAGGTTACAGAGATGTGCGTGAGCTCAGGATGGGGTGCCTATGCATAGTCCTTTCCCAGTTACAGCCGAGAGGGTAAACGAGGGTTGCCCCCTCATTTTGCCACCTGCAGGTTGTATGGGGCTGAGAAATGTAATCAGAGATAAACAGGCCACGTTTCCATGAGTCAGAGATAACCCTGGGGCAGTTTGGAAAGTCTCTTATACTAAAAAATACATTCTTACAAGCTCAAAGATTTTATGAGCTATCCCAGTTCCATCAGGGGTCTTCTGTATAGTGCTTAAACTAGAATTTGAGACTAGTTTCCATTAGAGAGAAACTGAAAATTTTGTTGGAGTACAAAAATGTTTTGGTCTTCCCAGAACTTTTGTTAAGCTAGAGTTTGCAGTCTTAAGACCTCACAATAAGCTTATGGGCTAATTGGGAAATGACAGAGATTTATTGGGAACATTTGGGGTATTCTGAATCACTGGATGAAGCAGAGCAATCCTTTTATAGAAAATGTCTCTTCAGGGTACTCCTTGATGAGGACAAAGAGTTGGATGGTTTTGTGGTCAATTATGGTTGCCTTGTCAGTTCAGGCCTTTGCGGAGTAGACTTGACATTCCGTACCTGTGTATCCTGATCCACAGTTTCCTCAAATGTGAAATGGACAATGCCTACTTCAGAAGGTTATTCTGAAGATTGACCACAGAATGAAAATTATCTTGTATGTCAATTATATACTAATATGCAACAAATCTTGCCAAGCCTTAGTAATTTAACAAACCCACCGTGTTATTTCTCATAATCTCGTGGGTGGGGATTTGGGCAGGACTCACAGGGGTCTGCTCATCTCTGCATAGTTGTGGCCATTGGCTCAGTGCTTATCCAAGTAATCTCTTGTTCCAAGTGTTTTCTCATCCTCCATATGGCCTCTCTTCTTCTCCCCATGTGGTCTCTCTACTCAATGCGAAAGGCTGGACTTCCTAACATGACAGTGGGATTTCAAAAGCAAAACCATGGAAGTCCCAAGGGCCATTTCTGCCACTTTCCATTGGTCAAAACAAGTAACCAATGCAACCCAGCTTCAAGGAATAGGGAAATAGACCCCACCTCTTGATGGGAGGAATAACAAAATGACTCTGCAGTTGGCATAGATATAGAGAGGCCTGATTCATTGAAGACTGTTTTAAACCATCAATCATGTCTTAAATAAAGCCTGGCACATAGAGGTCATTAGATAAAAGTATTGCATCTTATATGTCGCAACTTTCATCAATATTCAACCTTATTAAATAGGTTGCATGTATTACCTCTGTGATTTGAGGAAACATAAAAAAGGTGCGTTCGTTCTCCAAATTCATATAATCAATAAGTGATAATTTAGGACTTGAACAGAATTTTTCTGACTCCAAGTTCTCTTTTCTTTCTATTCCAAATAACTACTGATAGCTTGGAAAGAAAATGACACATGGAAGGTGATCAGTGAAAATGCCATACTGGGGGATCTTACATGGCTTTGCTATTTTAGAAAATGGCACTTCTTCATTTGTGAGCCAATAGTTCATTGAAAACAATGAAAGAAGAATATTTTCCTGACTGCAGTTTTTAGATATCTTTCTCCAAAATTTAATTACATCTGGAGCAACTTTATAACTGAGCTCTACACATATATTTATCAGTAAATGATTTCTTGGAAATATATCCAAAGTTTCACATTGTTTCAGCTTCAACTAAGAAGCAGACTTCTTAGACAGAGAAAAGAGGTAAAGATATGAGTTGAGTAAGGCATGATTGATATCTGTGTCTATAAAGATCCCCTGAATTCAATTTCTGTTCATTCTTTTCCCCCTTTAAGTTTGGCGTTAAAACTATGACTACTTTCAGCAAGAATGCAGAATGAAAAACAAAGGGAAAATATTGATATTTTTAGAGCGTTCAGTATAACACAAGCCATTATGTCATGTTTATGTAATACTTAACATCAATATATGAAATTCTTTTTGTAAAAGCTGCATGCAAAGATTTTTATTCTTTGCCTTATAGTTGTTATTATTGCCATTAGTTTGATTGAGTCCCTTGTTGAACTCTGAATTCTATTTGAACCTGAAATGGTAATCAAAACTGTGGGCTATTTGATAATCCCCATGAATATGACTGAGAAGTTTTCATGAAAGCCTTACAGACAGAACCCATTGAATTTAGAATAGTTCTCATTCCAGTAGAAAGAAGCAGATGTCCCAAACCAAACATACTTGGTTTAATATACTTTTACATTGGCTTTAATGGACAGATGTTTTGACTATGACATGGCAAGACAAGGATTTGAAATGGTGGATTGGAGAGATTTTGTTCATAAAAGTAATTGCTCTTACATTACAAAGTGAAGGATTTACATGTGGAAAATGTCAGCCTGTTGCAGCATCTCATGATGGATCATGTTACCACAAGCCATGGAGTTCACTAGAAAGAACCAACTTACTTCTGAGGGGCCCTTTTAATAGGCATCACATACAGAACGGCAGGGAGAGGGAGCCTCAAATCTAGAGTCATTCTAGTTATGTCGTTGATCCTTGATTATACACTTTCAGGATTATCTGTAACTTTTCTTTTCCCATCAGAATTTGGCTTCTGTCTATATTGTTTTACAAACTGAAAACAGTTCTTAGATGCTAGGCACTGTTCAAAGAGCTTTATGGGTATAAATTACCTATTTTAAACTCATAAGAGCTCCTTCGAACAGGTAAGAAAAATGATGTACGGAGAAGCCATATAACTTGCTCAAGGTCATGCTGCTAGTAAATGACAAAGACAGAATATTTCAGTCTGGCTGCAGAGTCCACACTCTTAGCTCACAGTCTGCTCTCTTTTTTCTATTATCCAACATGGTAGGAGCTAGGTCTAATTATTTGTGTAGCTCAGAAATTTCTTAAGAGAGACTGATTCAGGTAAGTATATCTATTATTCCCAGAAATTCAAATGCTCCTTCCTAACTTATTTAGAAATCAATTAACCAGCAAACTTATTCAAAAATTTGAAAGTCAAGATCTTCGCAGGCCATAAAATAGTCACAGAGCCCTTAAGCCAATCCTAAGCACTTTACCCCTTGTACTCTTCTTCCTAATGTTTATTTTCGACTTATAAGAGATGAGAAGGAAAAGGACAGAAAATTTGGAAAATACAAACCTATTTCTACTACTTAATGGCATAATCAAAAATTTCCTGATGATGGTTCTGAACTGTTAACAAAAGCTTCGTGGATGTTTGTTACCTTTTATTTGGAAGGCAGGGGGATTGATGTGAAAAGGTCTTCCCACAAAAATGTTCAAATTTTTAGACCGCTCTACAAGTTGTGTGTGCTTAGTTGCTCAGTTGTGTCCAAAGTTTTGCAATCTTATGGAGGTTGTAGGCTTTTCAGGCTCCTCGGTCCATGGAATTCTCCAGGCAAGAACACTGAAGAGGGTAGCCATGCCCTCCTCCAGTGGATTTTCCTGACCCAGGGATCAAATCTGGGTCTCCTACATTGCAGGTGGATTCTTTACCATTTGAGCCACTGGGGAAGCCGCAGGCTAAACTTTTATAATGAGAGATCCTATTTGTGTGATACCACGTTCCTAGCAGTGCCAGCTAACTAAGTAAAAGACACGTCATTGTGGAAAGAACACTGGGTGAGTTGAAAACACTCTCCCTCGCTTGCTCGTAAATGATTTGGGCAGGTCATTTATCCTCTCTGTGTCTCAAATTGCTTATATGCTTACCTCAAAGAGTTATTGTAAGGATTAAATGAAATAATGTATGTGAGAGTGCCTAGTATGGAGTGTGTTCTCAATAAACATTTGTTAAAGAAAAAAGGAGCATTGCATTCCGATGTCAAAGATAAATTATTTTTGAATTATGCCTTCGATATTGTTTGTGCAATGATACACATGTAGAAATATGGGTAAAGGAACAGAAGTGATTGTCTTGGGATTCTTTGATAATTATATTACCTGTCCTTTGATTTATCCAAAGTTTTTTTGGTCTTTCACCTACTTTGAAGAATATAGCTATTCAAAGACAGAAAGCTTCTTTTTGATAAAACCCAGATGCATAGGGCAAGACACATTTCCTGAAGAGATTCATTCAGGGAGCAAAGAGTGCAGGAACTCTTTCCTTTTGTAATTCCACACCACATGTCCAGTTTGCTTTCACTTGGCAAGCAGGGACAGAGAGTGGACCTTTCTTTATGTCTATGCTTGTGACAAGAGAAAGACTGGGAAAGGACAGAGCAGGTCATCAGCCTCTTCCAAGCACAACCCCAGGCCCTAAGTGTGACAGTGTAAATAACTAACTGTAATTTGTTTTCTGAAACAATTTATAGCATGATGGGGTTGGAGGCAGAATGTAGGGAGGATTTAATCTATTAAAAAGGCATTTTTTTTGTCTTTTGGTTTTTGTTTTTGTTTTAAATATACAAATGCCTATGTCTCCTTTGTTCAACCAGAATATTAGATACTTTCTCAAGGTGGAGATGGAGACATGAATATTTTCTATTTCCTTTCCAAGAGATTCTGATATCTAACCTTCTGACCTCTCCATAGCCATGAGAACTACTGTTGTTCAGTAGCTAAGTAGTGTCTGATTCCTTGTGATGCCATGAATTGTAGCACATCAGGCTTCCCTATCCTTCACTATCTCCCAGTTTGTTCAAACTCATGTCCATCCATTGAGTTGGTGATGCAATCCAACCAGCTCGTCCTCTGTGCCACTCTTTATCTGCCTTCAGTCTTTCCCAGCATCAGGGTCTTTTCCAATAAGTTGGCTCTTCACATCAGGTAGCCAAAGTATTGGAGCTCCAGTTTCAGCATCAGCCCTTCCGGTCCTTGATATTGAAGAGACTTAGGGTATGGGTCTGTGAACTTAGATGTAACTCCTGTGAAATCCAGAACAGGGCCCAAGTTTCAAAAAGAAGGAGGAGTCATAGGATTGACCCTGGGATTGGGATCACAGGTCATGAGCCATTCTACCTACATTAACATATTCTAACAGAATTCCAGTAGTGCAGGAAATCTAAATTCAACATTGGCCTTCCAGGTTAATTAATGTAAAAAACTAAAACTCATTTTAACAGTTCACTATGTTCATTATATATATTTTTAAATATAAAGACATACATTATGTGGGCTACCAATTCAATTTGTATTCTTACTGAAGGTCCCCAAATTTTTAGAAGTGTACCTGTCAGTGGACACCAACATTGTATCCCCCTTTTCCATATAGACCATTCTGAACATAAACTTTCAATGAAAAAAGGATCAAGAGCAGTTATTACTTTTTATTTGGACAATTCTTTTGCAGCTGCCTACATTTCTTCCCAATGTTATTTGAATCTCACTTGCAAACCACAAGTGTCTCTCATATGCAGCGTGGGTTTTTTTTTTNAATGAGAACTACTGTTGTTCAGTAGCTAAGTAGTGTCTGATTCCTTGTGATGCCATGAATTGTAGCACATCAGGCTTCCCTATCCTTCACTATCTCCCAGTTTGTTCAAACTCATGTCCATCCATTGAGTTGGTGATGCAATCCAACCAGCTCGTCCTCTGTCCCACTCTTTATCTGCTTTCAGTCTTTCCCAGCATCAGGGTCTTTTCCAATAAGTTGGCTCTTCACATCAGGTAGCCAAAGTATTGGAGCTCCAGTTTCAGCATCAGCCCTTCCGGTCCTTGATATTGAAGAGACTTAGGGTATGGGTCTGTGAACTTAGATGTAAGGCCTGTGAAATCCAGAACAGGGCCCAAGTTTCAAAAAGAAGGAGGAGTCATAGGATTGACCCTGGGATTGGGATCACAGGTCATGAGCCATTCTACCTACATTAACATATTCTAACAGAATTCCAGTAGTGCAGGAAATCTAAATTCAACATTGGCCTTCCAGGTTAATTAATGTAAAAAACTAAAACTCATTTTAACAGTTCACTATGTTCATTATATATATTTTTAAATATAAAGACATACATTATGTGGGCTACCAATTCAATTTGTATTCTTACTGAAGGTCCCCAAATTTTTAGAAGTGTACCTGTCAGTGGACACCAACATTGTATCCCCCTTTTCCATATAGACCATTCTGAACATAAACTTTCAATGAAAAAAGGATCAAGAGCAGTTATTACTTTTTATTTGGACAATTCTTTTGCAGCTGCCTACATTTCTTCCCAATGTTATTTGAATCTCACTTGCAAACCACAAGTGTCTCTCATATGCAGCGTGGGTTTTTTTTTTAAAAAGACCTTTAATATGTACATTGGCCTATAAGATACTGAACTCTCTGTGGCATGGAGCAGTCAACAGTTTTTTTTGGTTAACAGTGTTTGCAAATGTGACTTCAGAGTTGCAGGACAATGAAACCCACCCAGTTCAAAAGAGAAGGCTGGTTTGTAATACTCCTGGCTGTTTCACTTTTTCTTTTTTTTTTAAACTCATTCTCTCATTCTATTACAGTAGCATAGTTTTACAAGTTCTGGACTAGAGGTCAGTTCTTGGCCTGGTCCCACCACTTACAAGATGTGCATGTCTTAACTTTTCCAAGCCTCAATTATTTTTTTCACCTAAGATGGAGATAATAAATAATGTTTACCAATGAGGGATATTAAGAGGATCAAATGAGATAAAACAAATAAAAAATAATCAAAATTATTATCTTTATCTGCCTGATACAGAATAGTCAATCAAATAATGTTTTCTATTATTTAAATCATTTATTTTTAAAATTGAGATATAATTTATATAGAAGAAGTTACATATATTTAATGTATATGTTTTGATGAATTTTGACATATGCATACATCCATATACCACCACCACAATCAAGATTTTTTCTCTTTGTTGAGGCNTGGCCTGGTCCCACCACTTACAAGATGTGCATGTCTTAACTTTTCCAAGCCTCAATTATTTTTTTCACCTAAGATGGAGATAATAAATAATGTTTACCAATGAGGGATATTAAGAGGATCAAATGAGATAAAACAAATAAAAAATAATCAAAATTATTATCTTTACCTGCCTGATACAGAATAGTCAATCAAATAATGTTTTCTATTATTTAAATCATTTATTTTTTAATTTGAGATATAATTGATATAGAAGAAATTACATATATTTAATGTATATGTTCTGATGAATTTTGACATATGCATACATCCATATACCACCACCATTTACTTTTGCTTATGTTCCATTGTGTAATATTAGTTTGATCTGGTTTTTCCAATCATATAGCATACAACAGGTCAAAGGCAATCTCTTTCACTTTTTTTGTGTTCTTCACAGCTCACTGTACAATACTAAACACAAGAAAGACCCACAAATCTCTCTTGGGTGTTTAATTAATTAATTGTAAAGAAATATTCAAAACAAATGTAACTTGAAGTTCAAGAGAAATGTGAAGAGGAAGTAGCACAAATAAGAAGGAGATTGGAATCACCAGGAAGCAAAAGCTGGAGAAGGGAAATCACTATTTGCTGACCACTGCATGTCTTCTGGCAGAATTTGGTAGGAAGACTGACATGCTTCTCCAGCTGTGTGAGGGGCCAGGGTTACTTGAATTATCAGTAAGAGTTTCCTACTTCTGAGATAGACTTATCTCTTTGTGTCATATCTACCTCACACCTTTACCCTGTGCACCCTTGGTAAACTCTGAACAGATCTATTCTAAGCCTGCATCCTGAGAGCAGTAATTAAAATGTGGGTCATCAAGGAAAAGCAGGATCTGAGTGTGGAATTTTGTGAAGGCAGTTTTTTTTATGTGTTTTTGTGCACTGCATTCTGACCCTTTGGCTACTCTGTTGACCAAAATGAAAGTAAGATCTCAAGTCAGTCCTTCCCTTCATGGGCAACTTCATCTCTCCCCTCATTTGCTGAAGGCATCAAGCAGAGCTGACTTCAGCTGGAAATGGAATTGAGCTGATTCTAGACCACAACATAGGATCTGAACAACTGAAGGATTTAGCAAAATCCTATTTTTTTTTACTCCCTTCTGACAAAGAGAAATGTCTATGTTTATTTTTGAGGCTGTAGTATGATGCAGACTTCAAGAGTTCTGACACTTTAACACATCATGCAAGTTTAGAAGCTTGTTCATCCTTTATTCATTTGTTGATGAATGTGTTTGGGTTTTCACTTCACACCAATAAATGCAGGAAGGAGTGCCATTTTGATATTGTGTTTGATACCCATGCATTCCTTGTAAACAGAAGTTATCTCTCTGGCAGGCGAGTGGTTATATATAAATTCCCTGTTTACTTAATCTGAATGTCCATTTCTTTTATGCTTGCTCTGCAAACTAGATTCAATGAAAAAGTGTGTCCGAATTAGAACTGTGTGAGTTTAAAATAGACATTTGGGTCACTGAGTCACTAAAAGCACCCTCTGTTTACATGTTTCTGCCATTTCTGTCACTGCAGCTGTGTTATAGCTCAGAATAACTAATCTCTTTTTATTTGTATTTTGCTCTATTTTATTTTGTATTAAAGGCACTTTTAAGCCATGTCTTCCAAATGTGTCTGAAGTTTCATAACTGTCTTAATAGTGTATACACATAGTGACAGCAGCAAATTTCCTCCAATTGGGATTTTGTTAAGAATGACTTTAAGAATAGTTTGTAGGACAATTAAAATCTGTTAATCTGTCTGTAAAAACTTGATCCAGTTAAAAATTGGTTTCCCATTCACTTATATTTTGCCAAAGTTTACTATGTCATGGAGCTGGGGATTTCTTGAGAGGTGGATAAAGGAGTTTGTGGGGAGGAGAAGGCTGGAGAGAACTGGGAATTTAGGCTAGATTTTATGTCTTTGGGCTGATACCCTCTTAACATAACCCACATTCTGCTTTGGGAGAAAACGATGCCAAGGGGGTTGGCAATGGGGCTTGAACAAGCTCACTTTTCATGCTCAACAAAGCCTAACGTCATTTCTCTATACATTCTAAGTTATGTGTGTGCTTTTAATAAAACAACCCTCACAAAAAAATAAATAGATTTGTTCTGCTTAAACTGGCATCTAGACGGTTTTAGGGGAAAAAAATCTTTAACACCTCCTGGGGATTGGAAGGGAACTTCATACACCAGCTTCAGGGCAGGACCGTGTGATAACAGTTTGACAGGAAAGAAGTGGTTCCTGTCCCAGGCCTGGGAGGAGACTTGACCCTGAGCAGAGTGTTGTGAATCTGAAGGCCTGAGCTTCCCGCCCAGCAGGGGGTAGCCAAGCGCCGGTAACTGGGAGGGATTCACTCACAGGATCCTTCCCTCAGCCGGCAGCACAGCTCTGGGATTCTAGAAGCTGTAATCCTTGCTAGTGCTTCGGTTATTTACTCCAAAAGGAGCCACTCACCTAAGGTCTTGGCCCCAGAGCTCAGACTTCTATGACAGGTTCCGGTAAACAGGATCCCATCGGAGGGGTGAGAGGGTTCATCAAGCTACCTGAGGCCTGGGGTGAAAACTGGTGGGAGGAGGGGCAAGTTTGACTTTTCCTTCTGACTCTTTTCCTTCTTTCCTTGTGAGCAGAAGCCCAGAGTTCCCTGAGGAAGCATGGAGAGAGACCAAGAAGTCAGGTCAGGGTATATGAGTGTGTGATTCATGGGGTGGGGGTGGAGTATGTGTGGAGTATGTGAGTGTGTATGTGAGTGTGTGTGAATACATGTGTTGGGAGTGGAGTATATGTGTGATATGCATATGTGTATTAGTGTGCATATATGAGTGTGTGTGTATGTGTGTGACTGTNAAGAAGTCAGGTCAGGGTATATGAGTGTGTGATTCATGGGGTGGGGGTGGAATATGTGTGGAGTATGTGAGTGTGTATGTGAGTGTGTGTGAATACATGTGTTGGGAGTGGAGTATATGTGTGATATGCGTATGTGTATTAGTGTGCATATATGCGTGTGTGTGTATGTGTGTGACTGTGTGTGAATATATGTGCTGGGGTTGGGATATGTGTGTAATACGTGTGTGTGCATGTGACTATATGTGTGTGTGTGTGTGAGTGTGTGTGAATACATGTGTTGGGGTGGGGTGTGTGTGGTATATGCGTGTGTGTGTGCACGTGAGTGTGTGAATAATGGCTACAGGTAGAGCATGTGGGGTATGTAAGAGTGTGTGTGTGTGTGTGTGTGTCTGTGGTGTGGAGGTAGCTATGGACAGAATCTCCACAACCTTCCCTGAGAAAACCTGAGGTCCAGCAGGCGGGGCCTGGAATGGTTGGTGAAGGGGCTTGACCTGGGTGAAGGAGAGCGGGTGATGAACTGCTGGGTAGCTGGGGAGAAAGACCAGCCAGACTGAACTTGCCCGTAGGGAGGAGGAGGGAGGCAGGAGGGTGACAAGGTCACTACAGAAAAAATATTTTGGAGGAAGCCCGCGTTCCTCCCTGTCTGCCCTAGAAGGAGTTGGAGCCTGCAGCACTCCTGGCGCCCAGCGAGAACATTCCGGCCCCAGGTCTCCCCAGCCTGCTTCACCTTGTTGCTTCCCACTCAGGCCACTTTCGGTCGACGCTGCTTTGCTTTGTTCTGTTTTCTTCCAGTGCAGTGAACCCTTACATTATGGGTTTCTGTTGTAGTTCTAACCTCTAATACACAACCATTACATCTTATCTCGTCTTCTAAATTACTCTAAAATCCAATTATAAACCCCCTCTCCTTCAAGAGCACACAACTTGCCACATTACTGAAATGTTGGGCTGCTCTTTTGTTTTTCTAAATTAATAATAACTACCATTTTCCGTCTGCTCTTAGCATGGGAGTCTTTTATATCACCACACAGCTTTCCAAAATGCATATTATGATTCTTTTTGCGTCTTTCCTGGGCTACAAAAGAGCTAGAGATAATTTTCCAAATATTCATAAAAGATCTGGCAGTTGGTTTTTAGTATCGAAGGGTTAGAAATCCTGCGATCCTTAGAAGAAAAAGCGTTTTTATCAGTTAAAATTGCACTATTGCTCTGCTTTCTGACAATGAAACACAAGTCCACCACTTTTAAGGTTTTAAGAGGTTAGAATGGATTTTGTCTGTTAACATTTTTATGGATTGCAAACCCTTAGTCCTACTAAGGTTTCAAAAGCACAAGTGATTTTTTTTCAACCCAACACACATTGTGAGTTTCTCAAATCTATAGGAGGAAAGTGACTATCTTAAAGACAAATTGAACTTCTGTTTATTATAGAATGTTTCAGTAAGAGTGAACACACCAACAACATTTTCAGGAAAAGTTTGCTGAGAGCACCCTCAATTACTTTTTCTGACAGAGGGGTAATTGTGATTCGTAATGGAAAATTGCTCTTATGGAAAATATGGTGAATTCAAATCTGATATTAGAAGAAGAAACCTGACTTTAGTGTTTTATTATAAACATGTAATTGAACTGCAATTGTTTTCTTTCTTACTCACAAATTCTTACTTTTACTTTTAAGAAGAAAGTATATTTTTATACCTAAGGCATCTGTCTATGTAACAACAAAATATACTTGATGTACAGTTATTAAAACTACACGTATGGCTAGTGAACCACTATGCTTTTTGCTTCACAAGCTCGGGCAACGTTCAGTGGAGGTTTTCAATGTAAAGGCTATATTCGTGATTCCTTTCTTATGCTCAGGCTTTAGTTGCTTAGGATAAATAAATTATTCAGTCTTGGGAAGAGTAGAAAAGTTCTAATGTTAAATTTTAACCGAACATTTGAATAGCAACTCTAGTTAGATATTTGGTATATGTGTTGTGCCCTGAAGTTAGCTATTTATTCCTAAAATATTAAATACATGAAAGGCTAGTTATTCTTCTTTAATAGATTTGTTAATATTATTTAATATTATTAATAAATTTAATATTAACTACTCTAGTTAGGTATTTTCAGAGGCCAAGGTGAAAACCAAAGGAGAATTCAAGGGTGTCCAACTGATTGGGCACCACTTGGAATTTATAGGCTAAGTGAGATAAACCAGAAGGACATACTAATGACTAGATAACATCATCAAATATGAAATATAGGGACCTGATTGCTATTATGGAAAAAACTCAGGGAAAATGGAGATCAGGGAAGAAACACAAACATTATAGTTTTTCAGGTCCTAGTAATTACATACACAATAATTATACATATAGAGATATTTATTATATATTGTATGTTTTTTAATTGTCTTGAACAAATAGATGCCATAATCTTAATTTAATCTCAATGAAAGCATCATGCTGTCACTTAACATTTCAACAGCAAGAATGAATTTCCCTTCTTTATCCCCTCCCTTCCTTCCTTCCAGTTTTTCTACCTTTTAAAATTTTCCAGTAAAGATAAAGCAGAGGCAAGGTTATTTTTCCCTTATATGTCTAAATTCTGAATATTATCTTCTAGTTTCAGTGCAGCCTAAACACGATCTACTCATTTTGTTGGACAGAATCTAGCACAACTCACAATTTCTGTGCACTTTATATATTTTAAGAATTGACATCTATTTTTTGCTTAGAAATGTTTGTAGTAAAGCATTCTAATAATGTGTTCTTTAAGGCACTTTTATCTTGTTTTTCATTCCTAATTTTTAATGAGTTTTAAACCATCTGGACAAAGCAGATTCAATTCTAACAATTCAAATATCTGAGTAACCCTTGTAAAATTGACTTCTTAAATACCAAGAGTGTATTTATTACGTGTGACTAGTGTGTAACAAACTTAAAAATAAACATTTACATTTATAATTTTATTACTTTACATACTTTGTGGGCTTTTATTTTTTTGTTTTAAATTAAGATTTTGGGGACTTGACAAGTTAATACATGGACTATACCATCTCTAAGTTCCTTAAAATAATATAGTATTTACATTTGCCAAACAAATCAAAAGTGACTATGATTCGTGACATTTAAAAAATAGTATCCGGAAGATAAACTGTATTCTTCTAATTTATAAGTCACCTCTAGCAGGTCTTTGAGGTTTTGTGTCTATCTGGAGATAGACCAGGCCTTGGGCCACAGGAGCACCATTTGGGGTGATGTAGCAGTAAATTACTCGTCAGGACCCCAGGGGCCCAGAAGGGTTAATGCAGCTTCCAGCAAAACGGAACACCTGGTCTGTAACTCAGGCAGGAGCACTGCCTGATTGAATCTGTCACAAGCATGTCTCAATCTTGATTTTTAAACAGCAAGATGCAACAGTGCTGCCGAACTTTTACCCTTTTCCTTGCCACCCTCTGTTCCTAGGGGACTGAGAGTTGGTGCCCCTCCTTGCAGTGTTTTGCAGCACTGGGAGATTATTATGGTCTTAAAAGTGAAAGCCTTTAATTTAAAGTCACAATTCCACCTTTAAAATGGAGATTGAAATACAGTAATATAAAATATATACGGCATCAAGATGTAGCAAATGTTTCCTCCCATTAGATTTCTCTATTTACAAGTCAGACAGTAACATGGAGTGTGTTTTCCGTGAGATTGTGTAGCTTCTCCATGTAACACTGAGCAAGTGTTCTCTGCTGGACCCAAATTGCTTTTAATGCCTACTAAATGAAATTTCCTGGCCTTAAAATAAGATCAAATACAATAAAATGTAAAAGCCCATAAAAGAAGGCTCCAATTTTCTGAGATACCAAGGATTTCTTAGAAAACACTATCTCAAAAAGTTGGATGTATATGAACATGCAGATTGTATTTCTCTGATGGTGTCAATAGTTTACCAAAAATACATAAAATGACAGGTGTAGAAAGGGTTCCCAGCACCAGATCTTTGACTTTGGAAATGAAGGAACTCAAAATATTAAGCAAATTCAAAATCTCACCTTTCCTGCCTTTTATAAACGTGTTCATGTTTTTATTTCCATAACTTTTCAAAACTTTTTCAGGATGCTGTGTACCAATTTGAAAATACCAGTTTTGAATACTAAATAATGGTGAAATAAAAATTTCTATGAGTCAGTTTTTCAGCCATGTGAGAAAAACAAATACTACATAGAAAATGACTCTGCTTTCATAGGGAAGGAAATGTCATGGGCCTCCAAACTGGGGGAAAACATCCTTGTCGTGGTACCTACTGGAAACTACACTGAGAATAAGCATTGTTTCCTTTTTTCCTTGAAATAAAGTTCAAGGTAACATTTAAATGAATAATTATTTAACATTTTGTTAAATGCTGGCATGTATGGCAGAAATCATCTATTAGGACAAATACTTTTTCTGCTAGAATGGCTCATTAGTTTTTGTGTAGGCTGCACTGGTTTTAAGATTCAGATTCAAAATCTCTTCTGATTTTGCTGTTCCATTTCTGGCAGCTGGCCAGCAGCAGATATGCATAATATTTCACTGTTAGACCTTGCAAACATTATATCCTGCTGTGCTAAAGAAAACATTGTGTTTCTTACCACATGAAAATAATCCATCACTTTTCAATCAGCACACACACAAAAAGCTCTACCTGTTTTTTCCATCAGACTCAAGAAAAATTAATGGCTCCAATGTGAAAGGTGGACCCTCCATACATGATCCATTAAAGTACAAACTAATCAAAATATATCTAGCATCTGATTTGCTGAGCAAGATGGAACACAAGAGGTGTGATGAAAAAATAGATCCTTCTAAGACTCTTATAGCCTTGTTCTATCAGTACTAACCTTATGGGAAGACAGAAATAGAAGATCATGAAGTGGGTCTGTTGAGTTCAATCAATTCAAATAGACACTCTTTATGTGGAAAAGATGACCATAGACACCTTCTGTGGACTGGAGGAAACTTTTATAATAAAAAATTGTTTTAAAAACTAAAGAAAGACAAATTACAAGTAACCACCCCTGCCAAGTTGGTTACTAGATAATCTAATATACTGAAGTTTTCTTTGGAAGTCAAAATGTTAGTGTCCATGCCTTTAAAAATAATTTCATGCCTTTAGCAATGCTGATGTTATAGTTAGTTCTGAGTAAGGCATGAGGACTTTTCTTTCTAAGGCTATATGACTTTTGCTACAATATTCTAATCAGAAAGCAGCCATCTCAAAGGAGTGTCAATTAAAAAACAATCCATTTAATAAATTTTAAGCAATTCTGTTGGAATTGCTTGGAGCTACCACTGGGGTTTTTTAGATTATTTTCCAAGTTTTCTCTCTCTCTTGTCATTCGCTTTTGGTATAGCCTTGCCTTATAGTTTAATGTATTAATAAAAATGCAATATAATGCTAATACTTAGGTATTCCTGGCAAATAATTTTACACATAAAGTAGTGTTTTTGTATTCTTATAACTTTGTGTTTAAATGCCACTGTTGGGAGGACAACATCTTCCTCTACCTTTCTAGGTTCTTCTGGATAATCCAAGAATTAAATTGACATGGGACAGGTTAACAGGAGAAAATCAAACACAAGNTCTTGTCATTCGCTTTGGGTATAGCCTTGCCTTATAGTTTAATGTATTAATAAAAATGCAATATAATGCTAATACTTAGGTATTACTGGCAAATAATTTTACACATAAAGTAGTGTTTTTGTATTCTTATAACTTTGTGTTTAAATACCACTGTTGGGAGGAAAACATCTTCCTCTACCTTTCTAGGTTCTTCTGGATAATCCAAGAATTAAATTGACATGGACAGGTTAACAGGAGAAAATCAAACACAAATTTAATAACATGTATAGATAGAAGATACACAGGAAAACAGAACCGTGCCAAAATGTCTGAAGCCCTCNAACTTTCGGAGTGGCTTACACAGCAACATAAGGATTCTCTAATGTGGGCAATCCTAGTGATGTCTCAAGTTCATAACAAGTTGTTCAGCTTCTATTTGCGGGGCTTCAGGAAAAGAGCAGCTCTAATTCTATAGGATCCCAAGTCAAAAGTCAGAGAAAAACTAGAAATGTTAGTTTGGGGAATTATAGCCAAATATTTGAAGAAACTCCTAAGAATTCAGGATCCAGTCTGGTTCACAGGCAGAAAAACAAAACCTCAAAGACAGTGAACAGAACTAGAATCTAGTATCTACAACTATCTACAACTGTGCACAATAGTTTCTACTGAAATACAATTTTTCTCCCTAAAATATTCTTTTTTTATCATAAACAGCCAAAATAAAGCTAATTTGTTCACAAAATAAGTCTAGTTTTAATAAAATTAGCTTGATTTTTTATTTTTTTTAGCTTGATTATTTTTTTAAGTCCAGCAAGAATAGAGATTGATCATACAGGCTCCTTTAAGTCTGATTCACTGTAACTTTTCATAAGGAATCGTTAGACTTAATTTTTAAATGCCTCTTAAGACCAAGAAGCCAAGTCAAGAAATTGTCATCAAACTTGCCTATAATATCTATAGATTTGGGTGAACACCTCTCTTCTTGAGGCCCTCAAAATATCCTGAAGTTCCTGAACCTGCCAGGAAGTGACTTTACTTACTCACATGATAAAGCTGCTGGGAACCCTGAAAGCAAGAGTCCAGGCTGTTTTCCCTAGGGGGTCCATGACTCCATAAAGTCAATTTTATATCCTTAATGTTCTCTGACCATATCTAATTTGATGCACATACTCAAATATGATATTCTAGTCAAAACCTCGGTAATATAACTGATATTTCCAATCATGTCCTGTTACAAGGAGAACAGATTCTTAGTGAACCAGTGTAAAACTACATTGCCTGGAAAATAAGAATGCTGTCTAAGGGTTTCTAAGTTCTGGAGTATTAGGTAGGGAGAAAATGATCAATCTTTCAATTCTGATACAAGGGTATAATTTATCAAATTGCTGTAAATCATAATTAGCTTAAGATAAAAGATTCCCTTATACCTGGAAAGCAAAGATTAAAAAGCCAGTAATAGTTCAGACAAAAAGACATAAGAATTATAATTATATTCATCAGTTCATCCAGTTCTATGTAATTAATTCTTGTTGATCTTTTGTTAACAGTTTTATGAAGCCATCAGGTTTTCCATTAGTGTTCTGTAATTTTTTGTTCAGTTCAGTGGTATGATCTGAAAGTTATCAGAAACTTATATTTGTCAAAAAAAAAGTCCCTTCTGTGAAGGGACTTGAAGTTAAAGAATTTTTGTAAAAGATCTGATTCATTATAATGCAATTGACAAAGAAATTTTGTTGTTTCTATGATATAAAATTTTAAGATAACTTGATTTATGACCAATAACATTTTACTGGGAGACATCAGATTTTTATAAATTTACATAATTTGGAACACATATTAAAACCTGAGGTTTGTCATCACTTAATTGACAATGCCTCCCATATAAATTACCATATCAAATCAGCCTAATTAGTTTAACATATCTCTTTGAGATATTTTATGGGCCCTTGAAGATTACCAATGTTAGCTAGAAGGACTTAGTTTAGAATTCAGTCTGGGGAAGTTTGTTAAAGATATCAAAAGGTTTTAAAAAATACTTGGTCAAATAGGACCATATATAACTGAAACAATACGTAGTTATCCACTTAACCAGTGCAAGAAAAGATTCCCAAGGCAAAAAAACAAAAGTTAACAGCAGATTACTTACTATTTTCTTATGAAAAGCAGATCAACAGTCCAGGAAAATTTTGTTCTCTTAATAGAGATAGAAAACCAAATTCTAGTTTTGCACTAGCTTACTTTTGATACTAAATTCATTTGCTCAATTAAATTCAATCTAATCTTCAGTTCAAGTGCTCAGTTGTGTCCAACTCTTTGTGACCCCATGAATCCGCAGCACGCCAGGCCTTCCTGTCTATCGTCAACTCCTGGAGTTCACCCAAACCCATGTACACTGAGTTGGTGGTATCATCCAACCATCTCATCCTCTTTTGTCCCCTTCTCCTCCTGCTCTCAATCTTTCACAGCATCAGGATCTTTTCCAGCGAGTCAGCTCTTCGCATCAGGCGGCCAAAGTATTGGAGTTTCAGCTTCAACATCAGTCCTTCCAATGGATATTCAGGATTGATTTCCTTTAGGATGGACTGGTTGGATCTCCTTGAAGTCCAAGGGACTCTCAAGGGTCTTCTCCAATACCACAGTTCAAAAGCATCAATTCTTTGGCACTCAGCTTTCTTTATAGTCCAACTCTCACATCCATACATGACCACTGGAAAAACCATTGATTAGATGGACCTTGGTTGACAAAGTAATGTCTTTACTTTTTAATACACTGTCTAGGTTGGTCATAACTTTACTTCCAAGAAGTAAGTGTCTTTTAATTTCATGGCTTCAATCACCATCTGCAGTGATTTTGGAGCCCCCTAAAATAAAGTCAGCCACTATTTCCACTGTTCTCCCAACTATTTGCCATAAAGTGATGGGACTGGATGCCATGATCTTAGTTTTCTGAATGTTGAGTTGTAAGCCAGCTTTTTCACTCTCCTCTTTCACCTTCATCAAGAAGCTCTATAGTTCTTCTACACTTTCTGCCATAAGGGTGGTGTCATCTGCATATCTGAGGTTATTGATATTTCTCCCAGCAATCTTGATTCCAGCTTGTGCTTCCTCCAGCCCAGCATTTCTCATGATATACTCCACATATAAGTTCAATAAGCAGGGTGACAATATATAGCCTTGACGTACTCTTTTTCCTATTTGGAACCAGTGTGTTGTTCCATGTCCAGTTCTAACTGTTGCTTCCTGACCTGCATACAGGTTTTTCAAGAGGCAGGTCAGGTGGTCTATTATGCCCATCTCTTTCAGAATTTTCCACAGTTTATTATGGTCTCAATCTAATCTTAGCAAGTAGTGACTATCCACAAAACTCTTTTCATGGCTCCTTTTCCACAAATTTTCCAAAGCTTCCTTTTATAATATTCAGATTTTGTCCTAAGTTTAATTTCTCTTTAGGACAAAATTGCCTTCCCTGATAGCTCAGTTGGTAAAGAATCCACCTGCAATGCAGGAGACCTCAGTTTGATTCTTGGGTTAGGAAGATCTCCTGAAGGAATAGGCTACCAGCTGCATTATTCTTGGGCTTCCCTCATAAAGAATCTCCTTGCAATGCGGATTGCAAGATAGAAACCACCTGGGTTCTATCTCTGGGTTGGGAAGATCCCCTGCAGAAGGGAGAGTCTACCCACTCCAGTGTTCTAGCCTGGAGAATTGGTTGCAAAGAGTTGGGCGTGACTGAGAGACTTTCACTTTCACTAGGACAAAATTACTTTCTTTCCCTAACAATATGCCTTTCCATTCATTATCCCTTTTAAAAAATATTTCTTGCATACAAGGATGTTTTCCTTATTAATTTGGTAGTTTTAATTACATATCGTAATGATAATCTTTAACCCTTATAAATCTTAATTTCTAGTCCAAACTAAGTAGTAAGCTGTTGTAAATGGCTTGTTACACCACTCTGTTTGATTGAAAAACTTATAAATATATTTTCTAATTGCTTCAAGCATAAGTTTCCTTATTGTATAATTTTTAAATGTGATACAGGATATGTGTAATAATAGAACCAAATATCTTTAGTGTTTCTATAATATTAAGAAATAAGCAGGTAAACTTAGACTTGTTTAGCAAGTAATGTTTCCCTGTTTTGTCTTCTTTGAAAATGATATAGATGTTCAATGAATTTCTGTCATTTAAGCTAGCAAAACTGTAAAGTTTCAAGTTACCAAAAGATATTAGAAGATATTTTTAAGTCTTATCCCACTTGCATCTGTCTAAATTATGTGCTCCCAGCAATTGTTTTGATTATCCATGAAAATTTCATGAGAATAACATTTTATTATTTTATAATAAATAATAAAAATTTTAAAGTCAGTCATTATCCCAAACTAGTTTCCTCACAAACAAATTTTATAATGGAGATAACAGGAACTTATCTGACTTCTGGTAAACCTAAGTAGAACACAAACTTTATATTTCATGCTGAAAACAATAAAGATGCTCCTATTTTAATAAAACTAGCAACTATAAATTTACTAAAGATTAATCCTAGTTCACATGAATTTGAAAAATATTAAGGTTAGTTTCCACTATGTTTTTGAGAATTTTTATTTAAGCATTTGTTTTAGACAGTTAAATATAGTTCTTTATATAAATTAATTTTTGCAATATTATATGAAGGCAGAAAAATATCATCTCTGTAGTACACACATACAGATAGGAATAGTCAGAGATCTCATAGCATTCTTTTTAAAATTTTAGTCAGGAATAATGTATAATTATACAAAGATCACTGATTTATAAATAACAGTTGGAATAAGTTTGCTTAGGTCGTTAAAGTCTTTCTACTATTCATGTAGAAGAATTCTAAGATTTGTATTTGCCTTAGACAAATAATCTTTAGGAAGGCCGTGAGTTAGATTTTGGGTGAGGAAGCCTTTCCAGCAGTTTATATTTTTAAAAGACCACTTGCCTTTTTAAAAATTTCTTTCCTTTTGGTTTTGGGTTCTATCAATTGAATTAGCTGGTCTCAGTTTCAGGTGATTGCAGGCTGTGTTTACATTTCTGATTTTGTAGAGATTTATAACCTGAAGACATTTGTTTCTGTCAGACTTTGAATACTGGCTTCTAGCTTTTACCTCACACTGTGTGGGCTCAGGCAACTATATTGCTCCCTTTGGCATGCTCAGTTAACATTGCCTTCTGGGTGGATTTGCATGCTCTTTTTTACAATACCGGGCAAGGGAAAAGATCCTCATTGAGACACAGTGTACCTGTCCACAATGCACTCAGCAAAAAGTATATAATCATGTCCAGCTCTTTGAGACACCATGGACTGTAGCCTACCAGGTTTCTCCCGACATGTCACAGAGTTGAATACGACTGAGCAACTTCACTATGATAAGGATTGGAAAACTACTATAGTATGCCAGATTCGGCTAGTATTTTTTTTTTTTTTTTTTTGTCATAAAGGATCATTGGACACTACAATGTCCATTTCTTTATATGTTGTCAATATCTGCTTTCCTACTACAATGGCAGAATTGAGTAGTTGTCATAGAGACCACAAAGTCTAAAATACTTACTATTTTGAACTTTAAGTAAAAAAAAGATGATTCATAGCCGTGACAATCCACAAACTTCCAGTCTTTATTTTCTGCAGTTAACCTAGAAGTATTGTCATAATTAGATGTAGTAAAGAAAGGATGAAAATCTTTTATTAATTCTGATATTTTCCATGGAAGTTGTAGTTTCTCTGCAACTATCTTACTAACTCATACATTTGTTTTGTTTTGTTCTTCTGTCCAATAAACAGCTTTTGCAAAGATTTGGTAAGCTCCCAAAGAGTTACAGAGGTGATCAGAAGGAAGAAAAATCATTTTGCATTTGATCACAAGAAAGTCTGCATGGAGGTTAAGATTCAAGTTTGTTATTAAAAAAAAAAATAGACATTTAATTGCAAAGAACCAGTGAGAGAGAGGGGGAATAAATAAAGAGACTGAAATTATAACACTCAAAATGTATTCAGTAAGTGAGCAAGTAATAGATAAACAGATTGGAGTGTTCTATACAGGTCAGTGGAAAACAGGACCGGACTTCAAGGAACCTGAGAGCTGGTCTAAATATCTGGCAAAGTCTTCAATCCTTGCTACTCCACTGTAATCTTGGAACCCTGTTAGAAAGGCAGATTTTCTGCTCAATTGACAAAAAGACCTGGGTCCCTTGACTCAACCTCTCACTGGAGACCAAAGACCTCTTATACAGAAATGGGTAAAATGGCTAGGTGATGGAGAGAAGTTTCTGGGACTCCTTGATGTGAGAACCCCATGAACTGTGGTACCAAAGCCCATTGGTGGAACCCTGATGTGTGCTACAGTTAGGTTGAGAAAACATACAAGAGTTAATGGGATTATAATGTTTGGAAAGTCTGAGTGGATGTTACATGAAAAGGTTATAGCAATGTTGCCTGAGTGTTTCATGGAAAAGGATGTTACATCTGGCCAGGAATGTTTCCCCTACCCAGTATCATAAGACGAAGTCTTTTTTTTTAGGTTCCTTAAAAAGCAGTATTTATTTATTTGAAGTGTAGTTGATTTACAGGTTGTGTTAGTTTCAGGTGGACAACAAAGTGATTCAATGATACATATGTCAGTAGAATGATATGATAACTTTTATAATCTTAGCATACAGTGAGAAGATTCCTCTCGTGGCGATCACTGGGCATGTCCAGGAGAAGCTTTTGATAAGTCACTCGAATACAGAAGTTTGCAAACACAAGCTCAGATAACAATGTGGGGGTTAAAATGTTTTCTAAGGATAGATAGATGTATTAACTGCATGGCTTTTTGTTTTTATCTGTGAGCATACAGGTTGGGGGTTGAGGTGAGTTGCTCTGTAAAGCAGAGGAGACAGAAACCAGCATTGTTTGAAAGAAAAGTAGAAAGAAACCCCTCAGTTGCAGTAGGGAGACAGAGCTTTGAAGGAAAGCACATGATCAGGGGTGGAGTGTGTGTGTGTGATATAAAGTACTTTGTCTGATTCCCTGCAGCACAGTCAGCAGTCTCCACTGCTCATTCTGATTTCTTTTTCTTACTGGGTTTTACTCAGGGGTAGGGAGTGGGATGAGAGGAGAACCAGAAAGTATGCCCAAAAGTGAGTCATGGTGGAGGTGGCAGACAAAATGACAAAAAGAAGGGGAGGTCACTTCGCTTCAAGGTTATATCAGTATCTGATGAGAAGATTAAGGCTTCCCCGACACTTCTGTTATCAGTTTTTCACATTTAATTTTGTAGTCCTCTCCTTTCAAGACAGGGTTTTCAAATCCCACACTGCATTAAAATCACTAATCTCTAAACATTTGGCAAAGTCCTTCAATCCTTGCTACTCCACTGTAGCAAGTTGGTCCAGAGGGAGACCCAGACATTAAAACGTATTATGTAAACACTTAATACCTACCTTGGGTTCTTAACAAAGAGAGAATAACATCAAGCTAGTCAATCAGTACAGACAAGTGCATCTAAATTATTATAATCTATAATCATGAATAGTATAAATTTAGTACAAATATATTATAAATATGGTGTTTCCCAGGTGGCTCAGTGGTAAAAAATCCTCTTGCCAAGCAGGAGACACAGGTTCAATCCCTAGGTCAGGAAGATACCTTGGAGAAGGAAATGGCAACCCACTCCAGTATTCTTGCCTGGGAAATCCCATGGATAGAGGAGCCTGGTGGGCTCCAGTCTATGGGGCTGCAAAGAGTCAGATACTACTTAACAACTAAACAACAGTGACAAGAAACAACAAAATATTATAAATATACATGCATCTGAGTTGATAGTTATATGAATATACATCAGTGAAAGTAAACTACATGAAGAAGGGATCCCTTGGTAATAAAAGATTCATTAATGNGCCTGGTGGGCTCCAGTCTATGGGGCTGCAAAGAGTCAGATACTACTTAACAACTAAACAACAGTGACAAGAAACAACAAAATATTATAAATATACATGCATCTGAGTTGATAGTTATATGAATATACATCAGTGAAAGTAAACTACATGAAGAAGGGATCCCTTGGTAATAAAAGATTCATTAATGGGTGGACTCACTGAAATCTGTCTACTTGATTAAATTGACTCTGTCATACTAAGGCATTGGGCAAGAGATGATAAGCAAGGTATTAAAGTTGGATTCGCCAGAAAAAAACTCTCTTCACAATATCTTTTCAATTCAGAGAAAAATTAGAAAAGTAATCTAAATTCTTAATTTCCCATATTACTGGCTAGTTATTCAAAAGAACCTAAACAGTTAAAAGTTTACTAAAGCAGATTTGTGTAGTTGTATTTCTATTACTATTGTTGTTTATTAAAGACAAACAATTTCTCAGTATATTTAATCATGTCTGTATGTACATAATGTCATTGATTTTATCTTTTTTGAGCCCATCTTTTTACATAAGAATAGAAATAGATTTAAGGGACTAGATCTTATAGATAGANGAGGAAAAGGGGACGACAGAGGATGAGATGACTGGATGGCATCACCAACTCGATGGATGTGAGTTTGAGTGAACTCCTGGAGTTGGTGATGGACAGGGAGGCCTGGCGTGCTGCAATTCATGAGGTTGCAAAGAGTCAGACACGACTGAGCGACTGAACTGAACTGAAGCCTTTAATATAAAAAAGTTTAATCTCACATTAATTATGTTGTGACTATTTCAGAGAAAAATTCATTCCAATGAGTAGTCCCATTGGTTCAGATCAGTTCAGTTCAGTCGTGTCTGACTCTATGGATATATGCTTCCATTTGTCAGGTTAATGCCTCCGAGTAGAATGCTGGGTGTGGACTGGTTGCATGTTTAACTTTTGATGAACACACAGACTGTTTTTCAAAGAGGTATCATTTTACATTTTTAAATGTGATGTATATTACCATACATCATGTGAGAGTTTCAGCTCCTTCACATCCTCAACAACACTTCATATGGTCAGTATTTTTCATGTTAGCCATTCTAATTATTCTATCATTATATTTAGTAGAACTTCAGATAAATAATCTTAAAAACTTCCTTACTAGGGGAATGGGAAGGTAACCACATACATTTAGTTTTCTTTTGCTTTCTGCCCTGTCCTAGATATTTCAAGTTGAGCATCTATTTTAGAATCTTTCTCTCTTCACTACCATGGTCAAAAAATTCATTCACCTTTCCCCTTTGACTTTTGGAGACAATTGTGTGCCCTTAAAGGAGCTACAACAAGAATTAGAAGTGCCCTGGAGGCAAGGTAAATTTTGGCCCATGTAATCAATCATATCTGCTTCACTGAACTGTAATGACCTTGTGTACAGGAAACATCTTCAGAGTCACAGACTTGTGTTCATGAAGTCCCTAATATCTGGAGGGATAGAAAAGCAGTTTCTACATTTAGCTCCTACCAGCTCAATCATATCTTCTCTTCTTGGGCATATAGTGCATTGTCTTGGTGTACAATTAAGGTAGCATATCAAAACATAAAGATAAGTAGATCAGAAAAATCATCTAATCTGTTTTTTTTAATACGATTAATAATTCAAGCTAAGGAAAGGATCATTTGTGTAATATCCACTGTCACAAGAGCCATTTACAAATAGTGAGTAGTGGCAGCTGCCTCAGGTTTCATCAAGGTTTATTCCCTCCAAATCAAATCAAATAATATAGATATAGATATATGAATAAGTAATATGGATATAGCTATATGATCTTGAAGAACAAATCCCAAGAGACACAAAGGAAATCAATTTACTAGTGTCAACATTAGGGAAACTAGCTATAGTGTTGTAAAGACTCAGCCAATAATAATAGAGGCCAATAAAACTGCTACAAATCCCAAGCGCATGTAGCTTTATAAGGGAAGTCACTTTACAATCCAGTTTTCTGGTTTCTGTTTCCACTGAAGTTCATATACAAACCTAGGATTTTATTTAGCTACCGAGGAATTGAGGTTAAGCTTTTAAGATACATGAATTTCTTTGGGCACATTTCCAGAACATAGAAAGTGAAGGTGAAAGTCACTCAGTCANCGCATGTAGCTTTATAAGGGAAGTCACTTTACAATCCAGTTTTCTGGTTTCTGTTTCCACTGAAGTTCATATACAAACCTAGGATTTTATTTAGCTACCGAGGAATTGAGGTTAAGCTTTTAAGATACATGAATTTCTTTGGGCACATTTCCAGAACATAGAAAGTGAAGGTGAAAGTCACTCAGTCATGTCTGACTCTTTGCGACCCCATGAACTGTATAGTCCATGGAATTCTCCAGGCCAGAATACTGGAGTGGGTAGCCATTCTCTTCTCCAGGGGATCTTCCCAACCCAGGGACTGAATCCAGGTCTCCTGCATTACAGGCAGATTCTTTACCAGCTGAGCCACAAGGGAAGCCCAAGTCATTCCAAACTACTCTCATATAACATAAAGAACAAATGGGGAAAATCTCTGGCTAACATTCACACTTCAGAAAATTATTCTTGAATTAGATGTGATATAGTAGTCATCATGACCTCTAAGAGACTAATCTACTGGATCTCATCTAAGTGTCTAATTTTGGCCAAGATGATGGTTGCGGTGAGAGGGATGACAAAGTTGCCGATAGGGATGAAATTAATGGTGATGACGGTAATGATAATCCTACTAATGATAATGGCAGCTAGCACTTGCAGAGAGCTTACTCTGGACCAGCACTCACCTAAGTGCTTTGCATGCATTGTTTCATTTAATCTTTGCAAAGCCCTGTCAAGTTGGTCCTATTATTATCACGCTTTTCCAAGGAAGTTTAGTGAAATGAATTACACAGACTGTATACCACTCTGTAAGCTCTCTCCATTCTAGGCTTGTCTCTCTGTTATGACAGACATGGGAGTTTGCTCTAATAATTATTATCAGTGAAAAAACTGGAGGACAGACAACGTACAATTTGGCTGGAGGAAGAGCTCCGTAATGCTCGACCTGGGTAACAGTCAGTTAACGGATGTAGATATCAGGACTAAGGGAGAAAGCTCCTCAAGCAGCAGATTATTACTATGCAGCTTGGCATGTTTATTAATCATTGCGCACAATTAAAATGCCATTTCATCCCTCTAATTAAAACAAGTAGTTCCCTGAGGCTAGCACCTGAACTAATGAAGCCTGGCTGCCTCCGGATCTCACTCAGGGAAGGGAATTAAACAATGGAGGAAGCAGTATGTTTACCAAGTTGCCCAGACAATGTCCGACTGTATATGACATCATGAGGGAGTGGACCAGTTGAGACGGGGATTTTAAAGAGCTAGGATGCTTCTGCTTCTGAGCAAAAGTTGGGTTTAACTGTTGAAATCACTCTAGCTTTTTAATTCATCAAGTTCTATCTTTTGTCATCTTTTATATGTGACCATCAAGTGTGAATGATCCTCTTTCCTGGTCTGTGGAGTGGGAGTCTTGATGTTCAGAGGAAAGAGTTCTAGGAGTTGTGTGTTGGCATCTAGGTATTTGGAGGACTGCAAGGATTTCTGAAGTTAGTTGATTCTGCAAATCAAAGGGAATATAGGCAGATTGTAGGATCATAATCTAAAACACTGGACAGATGAATGGGCCAGAAAAAGGAAAACCTAAGATTCAGTCCAAGTATTGTCACCTTAACTAAGTGACCCTGAACAAGGCACTTAGTTTCTTTATTGCAAAATGAAAGGACTGGGATAGGTAATTACAGAATATTCTTTTAGCTGTAAAACTCCATGGCTTTGGGAGAATTGGTGACTAACAAATCATCTCAAAGGGTTTTCATCATGTCCTAATGTCCCTACAAATTTGGCTGAATCAAGTCTTGCTTCTTCTTCTCTTCTCATTTCTATTTACTTTACCACATATCTTTTGTGTCAGGTATTATACACTGCATAGAGCAATTGTTCAATTAAGTATCTGGAGAAGACACAAATCAGGTTAAGTCCACAGATCTCAGTAACTTAGTAGTTTCAGCACTCTGCTCGTAAGTATTTAGTAATGCAAAAAAAAACACCCTACATAGGGTTTTGTATTACTCAACTGGGGAATGGTGAAATCTGAGGATTATAAGAGTTACTTCCATTCCATTTGAATAGCCAAACTGCCTACTCAATTTCCTACAGTTCTGTGCTTGAAAAGTATGGTCCATGTTGCCGGTATTTGCACTAGGCAGAAAATCAAGGTTCATGCTTCTTCTGCTGTATCTGTTACCCTCTTGGTCCTTATAGTTCCCTAGTGCCCTAGAAAAATATCTATTCCTAGAAGTTTGAAGAATGCAAAAGTATTTGTTCTTAATCTAGTTTTTACGGGTCACAGGGTTCTGTGAGTCTCTGATAGATCTTACAGAACCTCTCACCAGAAAAATGCAAAAACAACTTTGTAAGCAACTATAGTATGAAGAGTTCACTGACTTCTTAAAATTTATCTATGGAATTCATATTGTTACAAATCCTATCTTAAAGAATCACATAGGAATTTTCGATAGTTCTTTAGGCAAACTGCATCTAATCACCTCTCTTAATTTCCTCCAGAAACTGAAGAAAGACAGTCATCTAACGTACGTGTTGGTATTTTTTCATAGAGAGAGAACCAGTAATATCAATGCTGGCCAATGATGAATTCTTTTACTGACTAGCAGATTCCAGAATAAGACATCATGATTTCAGTTATTATATCTTCTACCTTCTTTATTTGTAACCAGGCAGGTAGCATCTAAACAAACAAAAAGATAGTAATAAGGTGGTAGTAGCCATACTAGTAGAAAACAAATCAATTATCAAAAAATATTAAAGCCTTAATTTTAACATACTATCTATCCTGTTCTTGGGGCCAGGAGAAAATTAGTAACTGGAATTCACAAACTCTGATATTATGATCTAAGAATCTAAGAGTGTAATCTTTCTGATTTGGGGCAATTATTCATATGCTGACCCTAGATTTTTCTTTCAAAACAAACTCAGTCTCTCTTGTACATCATAGTAGGAAATATAACTTTGGTCAATAAGATATCCAGAAACTAGCAGAAATCCGCCAATAATTCAGATTAAGTGGCACGATAATTGGGTTTCCTAAGCATTTTTGAGTATTAAAACAAGTTAATCAACCATAAAACACAAACTCATCAGAATCCAAGGTCTTATTCAATTAACTTCTGGCCTTAAATACTTAAGTGTTTTTTTTTTTTTCTTTCTTTCAAATCATTATGTCATATTTCGCCAAGAAAGAAAGGATTTCTAGGGTGGGAAATTCCAAAGATGGAATGAGAGCCAATTCTTTTAAACTATATCATTTTACCCATAATTATTATTTTTAGTAAAAATGAAAACAAAAGTTTTATTCTTGCCCAGAGGGAGATAAAATCTTGAACTTACAAGTTCAAGCAGAGGAACTTGTCTGGATTTTTGTTTGAAGTGACCCTTATATTCTTCCATCATATTTACTCTAAAACATTGGATAAACTAGAAACTTGGGAGGCAAAATAGCTATTAACATAATACCATCAACACATGATTTTGTACCTAGATGCTTTGTTTTAAATTGATTTACAACTTTTAAACACCTATTCTTGATAGTAAGGTCATAGATTTATAGTCAAACTAGGCAAGTGTAAACCTTTACTGGGCCCCAAATCATAGCTATAGCTTTAGTTCTCCTGCATGTGAGCCTTTGAAAGGAAGCTTGAGCTTTTATGCTGCCAAGCTATTGTGATAAAATTAAAACAGCAGAAGAGCTTTACATATTCATCTATGTGATGCTAAGTTATTTAATCTATGTGAGTTACAGTTTCTAACTATATTTGAGAGAAAAATACTTCTTTCATAAAGTTTATGGTAGGTACATCTACCAAAAAAAATCAGTTCCTCCACTATTCCCTGGATCATCACTACATTTGGGTAGTGTCACTATAATTTCAAGGTAAATAGGGAAGATGAAGGCGGTATAGGAAATAATGAGAGAGCAGGAAAGATGGTAGGTCAAAATTCTGGTAGCTAACCTGAGGGGAAAGATACAGGTAACTTGCTTTCAGCTGTGCTAATGGACCACTGATCAAGAACACAGGTAGTTCAGTCTATAGTCAGGGTTGGCAAAGGGAAATCCAGGGGGTTGAGTATGGTCAGTAAAGTATCGCAGCATAATGTGATTCAGGAAAGGAATAAAGGAGCCAAAATTTCATTCGTTTCTTTGCTCAAAACTATACTGAGTGCTTGCACTGTTTCTGGTACTGGAGTAGTGCATTGTCTAACTCTGGAGGCAGACAACATACACAGAACAATTACAACACCTTAGAATAAGTGCAAGTGACATTACCATAGTCCTTTGGGAATAAAGAAGTTAGAACAATTAACATTGGAGGAGTCGAGAAATCTTGATTCACTAAATGTTCGTGAAATGAGGGAGGAACAGTTGATCTGGCTGTTAAAAGATAAGTAGCAGTTTGTCAAGGTGAAGATGCAAGATAAGTACTATTCTAGTTTGAGGGAAACAGATTGTATCTGTCATGTAATCTTGAGGGTCTAATATATAAAGAAAATAATGCAAAATTCAATGGTGTCAAGGAGGTTGAGTAGGGAGGGAAAGGGGCACAGACTGGGGAGTTTTCTTATGCTGATTCTACTTTTATTGCACAAGGAAAGAGAGAGCTATCAGAGATTTACTAAATGGTTGAATAATATGACAATTTTTTTGATAATTTTGGTTTTTAGGGGAAATAGTTCTAATAGCAGGTTGAGGATGGACTAGACTGAGAATAGTCCAGTCACAAAAATATCAGGAAGCTCATTGATTTAACAAATACTTTAATAACTTTAATGGATGGAAAATAGTCATTAAGCATGTGCATCTCTAAATACCTTGAATGTTCTAGAATTTCCAGTTTGCAGAATATTCTTATCTCCAGTATTCCATTCATTCTCAAATACAAGGATCTCTATCCTTCAGGATTGCATGCCTGGTGATCTGAGGTGGCTTTTATACAATAATAGTAGAAAGGACGTGCACAATAAGTGTAAGGCACTTTAATCATCTCAAAGCCATTCCCTCCACACCGGTCTGGGCAAAAATTGTCTACCGTGAAACTGGTCCCTGGTGCGAAAATGGTTGGGACCACGGTTCTAAATAGCTCTGTGAGGTAGATATTATTCATAGTATCATTCACATTTTATAGATGAAGAAAGTAAAACCTTGAGAAGATGAAAAGTTTTATCCATCTTCCAGCTACGAAGTGGAATACCAGGTTTAACTGAGGTAGTTAATCTCTAGGACTGGTGTTTTTTCCCTAAAATAAAGATGCTCAGTAGTCAATAGTATTTTCAGCTAAGCATGAAAATTATATTTTTGCAAAAATAGCTGCAATAATTCACGTTCCTGAATCAACACACTAAGGTAGATCTCTCCTACCTTAACTTTGGACTTAGCTATTTGCCTTCCTTTGGCCAATGGGCTTCTCTTGTGGCTCAGCTATAAAGAATCTGTCTGCAATGCAGGATACCTGGTTTGTTCCCTAGGTTGGGAAGATCTCCTGGAGAAGAGAAAGGCTACTCACTCCAGTATTCTGTCCTGGAGAATTCCATGAAATACAGTCCATGGGGTTGCAAAGAGTTGGACACGACCGAGTGATTTTCACTTTCACTCTTCTTTCACTTTGGCCAATGGGGCAATGCAAACATGACCAAACTGGAGACCCGAATAGTATTTGTTCAGTGGGGCTTTCCATCTCTTGCATCTCTTTGAAACCCTACACCTGCCATGTGGAGAAGACTTGGCTTGCCTTCTTTGTAACAGACATGTGACCAAATCATCCCTGGTGCCCCCGATGACTTCCAAACACCCACAGGACATAAGATAAGACCGTTTTAGGTCATCCAGCCCAAGTGCAGCCAACTCAGCTGAGAAAAATCACCCAGGTGACCCACAGACTTTGTTCATTGTTATAAGGCGTTAACTTTTGGAGTTTTTATGCAGCAAGTGCTAAGTAATACCTGGAGAAAGGAATGTCAACCCACTCCAATATTCTTGCCTGGAAAATACCATGGACAGAGGAACCTGATGGGCTACAGTCCGTAAGGCTGCAGAGTCAGGCATGACTGAACATTTGAGCATACATGCACACTAATCAATAGCCTAGTATAGGGTATTTCTTTAAATGATCTTTGATACAGATAGATATTTGGCAAAGCAACAAAATAGTATAGTTATTTATATCAATTGCAGAAACGATTTTCATACTTTATCATATGAGAGTTACCTGGACAACTTGTTAAAAAAAAAACTCAGACTTGGGATCACTCCAGATCTACTAAATTATTATTTTTGTGGCAAAAGCATAGAAGGTTGCATTTTTAACAAGCTACCCTGTGATTCTTACATTCACTAACATTTAAAATAAATTAGCATATTATTTCCCTATGTTCTCAAATATTCTCACATGAATATTTTTTGTTTGACAATTTATTAGAAATTAACTTTTAAACTTCTATATAGTAAACAGAAATCTCTGAATTTTTTTTTACTTTTTTTACATAGTGTCATTCTCTATAGATTAATTGTATAATAAGAAACCAAGCACTTAAATAATATAGATAGTGATTGAATATCAGATGTTATTAAAATTTGGTATTTTAGTTGAATAAATTGGATATTTGCTTTCATACTGAGGTTAAAATTACCAGTATAAAAGAGGAAAGAAAAGGTGAAGAAGTGGAAGGGGAAGTGGTAGGTATGAACACTCTGCAAGAGAAGGGGAAAGTTAATCATTGGGGTGTGTATAGTCCCCAAAGTGGAGGGGAGGCAGAGAGAAACAGGAGAAAGGTCAACAGAAAAAATAGGATAGATGTGCTAAGGCTTGACCACAGTATAATTTAAAATTAATACCCACTGTAGGGACTTCCTTGGTGGTCCAGTGGTTGAGACTCTGCCTTCCAATACAGGGGACATGAGTTCAATCCCTGACTGGGGAGCTACTATCTCACATGCCGCAGGGCAACTAAGCTAGAGTGTTACAACTAGAGAAGCCTGAGCGCCTTGATGAAGAGCCTGTGTGCTGCAACGAAGACCCAGCAGGGCCAAAAAGAAGGGAAAGCACCCACTACAGTCATCTATACAGTATCTATACGGTATCATAGCAAGATTCATGAGGCATCAAAGAACAATACCTGCCTAAGTACTGGTGTCTCCTAACCAAAGGATAAGGGAGCTGAGAGCCATCTCTGAGTAAATAAACTGGTCCCGCTGTGCTATCAGCTCAATTAAGAGAAAATCAACTGGCTCATTATTATACACAAGGATATTCATTCTTCTGAGCGAGGAGAGTGATTCCAACTAGAATAGGAAAGCCACAACCACTAATCAGAGTATCTCAGGTTTGACCTATTCAAGTGTATTCCAAATTACCCAATTAGCTGGATTGCCAATAAGTTACTTGTAACAGTCATACTGGCACTAATGAAACCATAATCAGTTGTCTTAATCAAGTCTTTGAAAACAAAAGTGATGGGCTGAACATACTCATACCAAGAACTGAGAAGTCAGTGCCACCTGGTCATGGCTGTTGTGTCACTCAGAAGTCTGTTCTGCCAACTGCTCTCAGAAGACTGTGAATTTTGTTTAGTGTGTACTGCTGCCCTGGAGAAAGCAATGGCACCCCACTCCAGTACTCTTGCCTGGAAAATCCCATGGACGGAGGAGCCTGGAAGGCTGCAGTCCATGGTGTCACTAAGAGTCGGACACAACTGAGTGACTTCACTTTGACTCTTCACTTTCATGCATTGGAGAAGAAAATGGCAACCCATTCCAGTGTTCTTGCCTGGAGAATCCCAGGGACGGGGGAGTCTGGTGGGCTGCCATCTATGGGGTCGCACAGAGTTGGACATGACTGAAGCGACTTAGCAACAGCAGTACTGCTGCCCACTCACTCACCCTGAGGCTATATACCCATACATTCTTAACACACACATATATAGTCCTAATCTTCCAGCCTCCCTTGAAAGGGCACTGCTGCTACTTGGATGATCCCTACAGACTTTTTCCTGGTCCTGAAACCACCAGACTTTCTGAGCTGTATCTTAGTATCCTGGATGCTTAGCCTTCTCTTTGCTACCCACCAGCTTGGGCTGGGCCTATCCCTAAACTTCAGAGGTTGGAAAATCCCCTCCCCACTCCAGGCTTTTCTAATGATTGCAAGAGTACATTATATTTGTTGGACACAACAATTGTTTGAAGGCAGAGACTGTTCATCACTGTAGCTCCAGAATATGTGTCTGCTACATAGTATACATTTAAAATGCATGATGAATAAATCAGTAAATAAATGGGAAAAAATTAAATCAGTCACAACACTGTTCCAACAGAGGTGTGAGCAGGCTGTTGCTTTACTCATGTCTGACTGTTTGCAACCCCATGGACTATAGCCCACCAGGCTCCTCTGTCCATAGGATTCTCCAGGCAGAAATACTGGAGTGGGTTGCCATGCCCACCTCCAGGGAATCTTCCCGATCCAGGGATCAAATCTATGTCTCTTAAGTCTCTTGCTTTGGTAGGTAGGTTCTTTACTGCTAGCACCACCTAGGAAACCCTCCCAACAGAGATATGAAATGGCATTTAAAGTAAGTCTGACCGCAGCAAATTGGGAACCTGTCAGTCTTATTCATTTCCCCTAGAGCCTGAAATGATGTCTGGGATAGCATTTATCCTCAAGAAATATTATTTTGAATAAATGAATATCAGTGATGCATTTCTCCTTTTCCAGTGGAAATCATGTAAATGGACTAGATTCCAGATATGGGTTAAGACCAGGGTGGAGATAAAAGAACTGCAGGGGACAAGAATTCAGCCTCCATTGGAACTTGGAGTCAGGGGCTATAAAACTGTGACCTACCCCCTGGAGATCAAGGTACTCTTTGGGAAATCAATGGCCTTCCTACTGCAAAAAGAAAAAGGTTGGAATCAGTCCTGTCAAGAGGTTAACAAATAGGGGCATGACAATGGCCCACTGGGTCACTCAATTAAGATAACAGTAATCGCTTCCACAAAGTACAACACTGCAGAAACAAATGGTTGAACAATTAACTGTAGAGATGTAGAGGAAAGATCCAAAGAGTTTACATTTAGCCTGGTCTTTTAAACATTATTGGCAAATATGGGTGCAGAGGTTCAACAAATGATTCTTGTGTTGGTTTGGGTTCCTTAAGATAAGCATTCAAATATGAGTGGTTTTTTTTGGAAGGTGGTCCCAGGAACATGGTAGGAAAATTGGGATGTGTGTCTGGGAAGGGAAGGAAGCTGGTGAAGGTGATATATCATCAGTTACCCAAAAACAATTGGAGGTCAGGGGCCCTAGAAAACGGGTACCCAATGTAGGACATTTGTCAGAGTTATCCCAACTAAAGTGCCAAGGAAGCTGGGACATTTCTCACCAACTCTGCCATTGGTTAAAGGGCTGATTTTAGGGACATTAACTCTTCCTTTGTCTTCTAAGTAGGTCAAGCATGCTTACTGTGCAGAATATTTCCCTGGACAGATGATCACATAGTCCACTACAGCTTCTGATTACAGTGCAATCAAACTAAAGTCAACTGAGCATCAACAGAAGTTGATTTTGTTTTGCCTTTGGAACTACTTCCCTTTCCCCCCTGACTCAGTTCAGTTCAGTTCAGTCGCTCAGTCATGTCCGACTCTCTGCGACCCCATGAATTGCACCACGCCAGGCCTCCTTATCCATCACCAACTCCCGGAGTTCACTCAGACTCACGCCCATCGAGTCAGTGATGCCATCCAGCCATCTCATCCTCGGTCGTCCCCTTCTCCTCCTGCCCCCAATCCCTCCCAGCATCAGAGTCTTTTCCAAAGAGTCAACTCTTCGCATGAGGTGGCCAAAGTACTGGAGTTTCAGCTTTAGCATCATTCCTTCCAAAGAAATCCCAGGGCTGATCTTCAGAATGGACTGGTTGGATCTCCTTGCAGTCCAAGGGACTCTCAAGAGTCTTCTCCAACACCACAGTTCAAAAGCACCAATTCTTTGGCATTCAGCCTTTTTCACAGTACAACTCTCACACCCATACATGACTACTGGAAAAACCATAGCCTTGACTAGATGGACCTTTGTTGGCAAAGTAATGTCTCTGCTTTTGAATATGCTATCTAGGTTGGTCATAACATTTCTTCCAAGGAGTAGGGCTCTATAATAACAAAGGATAGTTAACAAAGGCATTGTCTCTTTTGTTTCTGCTCAACTAAGACCTGAAGCAGATTTGGACAATTTCCACAGAGCAGAGTGGTTTGACTGAACACACCCAGGCTGACAGGCAAAGCTTCCTTGAGGCAACACCTTCACTGATTCCTCCTCCCTCTTTCTTCTTCCCATCACCTGCATAGAAGATCTGATGCCAGAATGTTCAGTTCTCTAGACCTTGGGGTCATTGTTTTATTCTCTTTGGAGTCTTCTTCCCTTTCTGAAACAGTGTCTATGTCCTGGACTCTAATCTCTTTGCCCAGTTTGTTGGAAGCAATGTCATTATGGCAGAAAGTGAAGAGGAACTAAAAAGCCTCTTGATGAAAGTGAAAGAAGTGAATGAAAAAGTTGGCTTAAAGCTCAACATTCAGAAAACTAACATCATGGCATCTGGTATCATTACTTCATGGGAAATAGATGGGGAAACAGTGGAAACATTGTCATATTTTATTTTGGGAGGATCCAAAATCACGTATTGCTAAAGCCTGGCTTGGAGAATTTTGAGCATGACTTAACTATCCTGTGAGATGAGTGCAATTGTGTGGTGGTTGGAGCATTCTTTGGCATTGCCTTTCTTTGGGATTAGAATGAAAACTGACTTTTTCCAGTCCTGAGGCCACTGCTGAGTTTTCCAAATTTGCTGGCATATTGAGTGNCTGCATATAAGTTAAATAATCTTACATAAATTATTTTATCATCTGCATCTCAGTTTTATCATCTATACAAATGATAACATTATTTATTTTAGTTATTATGGAAATTAATACACAGAAAGCATTTACCACAGTAACTGGCCCATAGCTAGTGCTATATATAGTAGCTATTCTTATAACATGGGGATACAGCAAGACCATATCCTAAAATATTTTTTTCAATTTTTGCAAAGTTAACACAGTGAAGCTACTGTAGGAATATGTTCCAAAAGATAATTTAGAATGATTGTTGTTGTTCAGTCACTGCAGTCCATGACCCCATGGACTTCAGCACACCAGGTTTCCCTGTCCTTTGCCATCTCCTGGAGCTTGTTCAAATTCATGTCCATTGAGTCAGTGATACCATTCAACCATCTTGTCCTCTATCATCCCCTTCTCCTCCTGCCTTCAGTCTTTCCCAGGATCAGGGTGTGCTGTGCTGTGCTTAGTTGTTCCGTCAAGTCCAACTCTTTGTGACCCCTTGGACTGTAGACTGCTAGGCTCTTCTATGCATGGAGATCCTCCAGGCAAGAATACCGGAGGGGGTTGCTATGCCCTCCTCCAGGAGATCTCCCCAATCCAGGGACTGAACCCACGTCTCCCACACTGCAGGCAGATTCTTTACCATTTTTACCATTCTTTACCACCTTTACTATTTTTTACCACCAGGGAAGCCCAGGTTGGATGTGTAAATTAGTGAAGGGCAAAGTAAAGAACTGAACTTTAAGTTCTAAATATATTCTAATCCAGATGAGATGGCTGGATGGCATCACTGACTCGATGGGCATGAGTCTGAGCGAACTCCGGGAGTTTGGTGACGGATAGGGAGGCCTGGTGTGCTGCGATTCATGGGATCCCAAAGAGTCGGACACGACTGAGTGACTGAACTGACCTGAACCAATAAATTAAGGCATAGTACAACAAACCCTACCTCCTTACTCACTATTCCCCTGGCTTTCATTCAAACTTAGGTTAGCACTTTTCTCCTTTGAGTTTTATAAAAACTACATTGTTTTAGCTAGCTATCACTGCATAACAAATAGTTTCCAAACCTAACAGCATTAAGTACATCTCTAGCCTCCTTTGGGTCAAAAATCATGGACAGGTTTAGATAAATCCTCTGACTCTGGGTCATTCACAAGTAGGGTTGATGGTTTTAGCAGACACTATACAGGATGCCCAATTAAATTTACATTTCAGATAAACAACAGATAATTTCTAACATATATTCAAAATATTATATACTTGAAAGAGAGCAGAGCCCTATGGTCCTTGCCCCACCCCCCATTTCCTCAGTCTGCATTTTTTCTGTGGAAAAACTGTAGTCAAAGAATAAGTTTAATCAGAGGAGTAAGAATATGCTGAAATGCAGAAGCAAAGGAAGGCAACCGGAGGAGCCCAAATAATGAGTGGTCTGTCTTAAGCACAGTCAAGGGCCTTCAGTTCCTTCTCAAGGGCTAGAGACAATAGTCGGAGTTCTACCTGTGACCTGCCTTATACATACTGAAACCTCAGGGGGAGCCGTTAACAACATGATGGCCATTTTGCAGCCATGGCATAAGCTGCCACAGTTCTGAGAATTGGCCTCAAATAAAGGGAAGCAAACAGACCCTGAAACTGAAGGTTGCTGCTGCTGCTAAGTCACTTCAATTGTGTCCGACTCAATGTGCGATGCCATAGACGGCAGCCCACCACGCTCCCCCGTCCCTGGGATTCTCCAGGCAAGAACACTGGAGTGGGTTGCCATTTCCTTCTCCAATGCATGAAAGTGAAAAGTGAAATTGAAGTCACTCAGTCGTGTCCCCATCTTAGCGACCCCATGGACTGCAGCCCACCAGGCTCCTCCATCCATGGGATTTTCCAGGCAAGAATACTGGAGTGGGTTGCCATTGCCTTCTCCGGAAACTGAAGATTAGCTGTATCTAAAGCAATCAAGATTACACTGATCAGACCATCAATGACCCATGTCAAAGCTGACTGTGCTGTTTCTGCATGTAGCCCCCTCCCTTTGTTGATAAAAGGTCTTGCACCTTGATTGTTGGGAGAGGGAGGGGTTGCTCTTTGGAAAGCATCCACCTCTCCCCACCCCACCCCCATGCCCTGGTTGCCAACCTCCAAAATTAAACTTTCCCTTCCACCAACCTGGCCTCTCTAATGGCTTTTGAATGGTGAGCAAAAGGAGAGGAATGGACCTGGGTTTGGTAACATCCTTACATAAGAAATTTTATCTGAACTTCAGATTNTTGCACCTTGATTGTTGGGAGAGGGAGGGGTTGCTCTTTGGAAAGCATCCACCTCTCCCCACCCCACCCCCATGCCCTGGTTGCCAACCTCCAAAATTAAACTTTCCCTTCCACCAACCTGGCCTCTCTAATGGCTTTTGAATGGTGAGCAAAAGGAGAGGAATGGACCTGGGTTTGGTAACATCCTTACATAAGAAATTTTATCTGAACTTCAGATTTAACTGAGCATCCTTTTTTTATGTGCAACTCTTCAAGACTTCAACAACCTCAGGCTTCAGCAGGGAAGGTACTCACAAGATTGGTAGATCTAAATCACTCCCAGGATCGGTAATAGAGTTAAGGACTTAGGCCCTTATGAGCTGTTGATCAGAGGTCTCTTTCAATTACTTAACATGGAGGCCTCTCCATAGAGGACTTCACAACATTACAGCTGGCTTTTTATCAGAAGAGAGAAAGAAAGTAACAGGAAGACAGTACCATCAAGATAAAAGTCACAAACCTTTATAACCTACTCATGGATATAGTACTCCATCACTTTCATCATATTCTACTGGTTAGAAGCAATTAACTAGGTTCATCCTACACTGGAAGGTGGATGATTACAGCAGTCATGACGACTAGGAGGTGGGGAATCACTGGAGCCATGTTAAGAGGTACCTATGACATCATTTCCTGGTGGGCTACAGTCCATCCGGTCTCAAAGAGTCAGACACAATTGAGCATATTGCATAGACACACATACACGTGTGCGCATGCGCGCACACACACACGCACACACACACACAAACACACACAGCACATCATTTACAATCTCTCAATCCATCCTTTTCTTTCCTCATTTCCTATTCTTTCACCACTGGTACAATGCCCCAGCAACAGTAGTCCCCCACTAATTCCTCATACCAACCATGTCCTTATAGGTTTTCATCCTCTCTTCTATTTGAAATACTCTTACTCCAAGGCTAACTCCATTTTCTTATATTTCGTTCTCAATGAGGACTCAGTATAGAATAGTATCCTTCCCCCACCTCTAAAGCCTAAATGACTCCTGTTCATATTCTTATATATATTAAGAACCACATTTTGGCATATCATTTAATTTACTTATTTCCTTTACTTTTTATTGTCTATTTCTGATTGCTCCAATACGAACTCCATGAAAGGAAGAATGTCTAAATGTATCCCAAATGCCTAGAACTATCTGGAACATGGAATTTACTTTGTCAATATTTGTTAATTAACTGATGAAAGAATGAATTGCTATTTATTTTCTACTCTATGAGATTTCAAACACACTAAGAGTAAGCCTCAAAGCTTTAATTATTTGTATCCTTCTTAATACATAGAACCTTGATATGAAAACATCTATCCAGCTACAAAATCTTCTTTAAGAAAAATCTCCATATATTGACTTAAATTTGCAAGCACTGCACTGTCACTTCTTTTTGCCTGTAATGATCCAATTGACTTCAAAGTTAGTTTATCAAAGTAGTTCTAAAATGGGAAAATTTGGGCTATCAAGTGTTTTTGGCATATCAGCTGGAAAAAGCCAATTTAGAAAGCCATTATAAGATGAATGAATAAAATTTGAAATTCAAAGACATGGGTTATGAATTCAATTATTTAGTAAAGGAACTCTTTTGATCTATACTTCATTTCTGTTACATTATCTAATGTCAGTTTTGGATTTTATCATAACACTTAGTTCAGGCACTACCTTGATTCAAATATGTAATATTTCTCCATAAGAAAAAGAATAAGCTTTAGCTTGAAAAAGAAAAATCACCCAGCAGAATTAAGCCTAAATGAAATGAGTAAATTGTATGTAAGTTCCCCAACCTCCTTCCATCTCTCCAGCTCTTCTGAAAATCTGTCCATGTTGAAATGCTCACATGTTGAATCTTACTAGTGCAAATGTTTTATTTTAGAACCATNTGGGGATGGTCTTGATCCCTGTCTCCTGTACAGTGTCATGAACCTCCATCCATAGTTCATCAGGCAGTCTATCTATAAGATTTAGGCCCTTAAATCTATTTCTCACTTCCACTGTATAATCATAATGGATTTGATTTAGGTCATACCTGAATGGTCTAGTGGTTTTCCACACTTTCTTCAACTTAAGTCTGGATTTGCCAATACAGCCTGGTGGCTCAGGCGGGAAAGCATCTGCCTGAAGTGCGGGAGACCTGGGTTCGATCCTTAGGTTGGGAAGATCTCCTGGAGAAGGAAATGGCAACCCACTCCAATAATCTTGCCTGGGAAATTCCATGGACTGAGGAACCTGGTAGCCTACAGTCCGTGGGGTCACAAAGAGTCGGACAAGACTTAGCGACTTCACATTCATTCACGTTGATAATAAGGAGTTCATGATCTGAGCCATAGTCTNAAATGGCAACCCACTCCAATAATCTTGCCTGGGAAATTCCATGGACTGAGGAACCTGGTAGCCTACAGTCCGTGGGGTCACAAAGAGTCGGACAAGACTTAGCGACTTCACATTCATTCACGTTGATAATAAGGAGTTCATGATCTGAGCCATAGTCTGCTCCTGGTCTTGTTTTTGCTGACTGTATAGAGCTTCTCCATCTTTGGCTGAAAAGAATATAATCAATCTGATTGGGTGTTGACCATTTGGTGATATCCATGGGTAAAGCCTTCTCTAGTGTTGTTGGAAGAGGATGTTTGCTATGGCCAGTGCATTCTCTTGGCAAAACTCTATTAGCCTTTGCCCTGCTCCATTCCATACTCCAAGGCCAAATCTGCCTGTTAATCCAGGTGTTTTCTGACTTCCTACTTTTGCATTCCAGTCCCCTATAATGAAAAGAACATCTTTTTTGGGTGTTAGTTCTAAAAGGTCTTGTAGGTCTTCATAGAACTGTTCAACATCAGCTTCTTCAGCATTACTGGTTGGAGCATAGGCTTGGATTACTGTGATATTGAGTGGTTTGCCTTGGAAATGAACAGAGATCATTCTGTTGTTTTTGAGATTGCATCCAAGTACTGCATTTAGGACTCTTTTGTTGACCATGATGGCTACTCCATTTCTTCTAAGGGATTCCTGCCCATAATAGTAGACATAATGGTCATCTGAGTTAAATTCACCCATTCCAGTCCATCTTAGTTCACTGATTCCTAGAATGTCAACGTTCACTCTTGCTATCTCCTGTTTGACCACTTACAATTTGCCTTGATTCATGGACCTGACATTCCAGGTTCCTATGCACTATCGCTCTTTATGGCATCAGACCTTGCTTCATCAGTCATATACACATTTGGGTGGTGTTTTTGCTTTGGCTCCATCCCTTTAGTCTTTCTGGAGTTATTTCTCCACTGATCTCCAGTAGCATATTGGGCACCTGCCAACCTGGGGAATTCCTCTTTCAGTATCCTGTCATTTTTCCTTTTTTTGCTGTTCATGGGGATTCTCAAGGCAAGAATACTGAAGTGGTTTGCCATTCCCTTCTCCAGTGGACTGCATTCTGTCAAACCTCTCCACCATGACCCGTCTGTCTTGGGTGGCCCCACACAGCATGGCTTTGTTTCATTGAGTTAAAGAAGGCTGTGATCTGTGTGATCAGATTGGCTAGTTTTCTGTGAGTTTGGTTTCAGTGTGTCTGCCCTCTGATGCCCTCTTGCAACACCTACCGTCTTTCGGATTTCTCTTACCTTGGACGTGGGGTATGTCTTCATGGCTACTCCAGCAAAGCACAGCCACTGCTCCTTACCTTGGATGAAGGGTATCTCCTCACAGCCGCCCCTCCTGACCTTGAAGGTGGAGTAGGGCCACTCCTGTGCCATCTATTGGCAATTTCTTCCATAGAACACTGTGCTGTCAGAAAGTCCCACAACCCAGAGAATAATTCTGAAAATAATGGTGGATAGGATACTGAGGGAGTATGGTTCTAACCAAGGATATCATATAAGTGCCATAGAGTAGCCCTAAAATGAGTAGAAATGACCCCAAAGTTCTGGACACATATATGAAAGGAAAATGAGTGACAGAATAAACTCTAGATCTCCAGGAAGAAAAGACAATGTTTGGAGATCAGAAGGAGAAGGGGCATGAAGGGAGCTTAGGGTTATGGGAAAGAAGAGTTACAAAATTAGCAAAGAAACAGATTTTCCTAGAAAAATGCAAGTAATCTATCTTGATTTTCATGAATCAGTATATGCAAGACCTCACAAAATCCTACTTGCCAAATTAATTCAAACTGGTTTGGGTATAAGCATTGTTGCAAGAATTGAAATGCAATGATAAATGGAAGAGGGTAAAAACAAATGACATTGAATCACGAGGAATGGGGGCTTTCAGTGCAGAGCTAGAAGGCCTGGTGTTTTGTCTGGTCTTATTTAATATCTTCATTAATGATCTTCGGGGGGAGTAAACAATAATGCACTATTTACTGAAAGCTGCACATTTAAATTGAAAAGCAAACTCCACTGAAAGCAGAAAAATTATGCAAGGAAATATTAAGAAGTTAGAAATTGGATCAATAAAAGTTAGATGGAAATAAAGTAAAAATTAGAAAAGACACACTGTATATATATGGGTCCCGCAGGTGGTGCAGGGGTAAAGAACTAGCCTGCCAATGCAGGAGCTGCAGTGGATGCGGGTCAGGAAGATCTCCTGGAAAAGGAAATGGCAATCCACTCCAATATTCTTGTCTGGAAAATCCCATGGGCAGAGGAGCCTGAAGGTCTACAGTCCATGGGGTCACAAAGAGTGGGACATGCCTGAGCACGCATGCATGCTCACGGTCTTGTAGTTTATCTTCTAAAACCACTATAAACAAAGATATTCTGTTAGAAGAAAATCTAGAGGACAGTATATGAAGCAAAACTGGAAAAGATTTTACACAAGCTTGGGGCAGGAATTGCCCTTAGCAGGCCCACGGTCTAAGATGACCACATAGAACAATAAAATATGCATTTGGTAAGAAATTAGGGAAATCCATTTTTTCCCTGTCCCAACCCTTCCAGTCTCTCACCTCTTTGTCCTTCACACACACACACACACACACACACACACACACACACACATGTACCCACACAACTGTGTATTTCCTGCAAGGAAAAAACAATTTTAAGGGATGGAAATTTTTTGATCAACTTGTATTTTTATCAGTTAGTACTACTGTTAGAAAAAAAAATTTGTTGTTGTTGTTGTTGTTAATGCTTGCACAACTATAATCTTTAAAAGTAAAGTCTAGGGAATTTGATTCAAGAGAGAACAAGTCAAAATTAAATTTCCCAAATGAACTGAATGCTACCAAACATGCTCCATTTACCTGAATCTTTCCTTTTTTATAAAGGTCAGTCCTACTCCAAAATTTTCACCTGAAAACCCCTTACACGCTTAAAATTACAGAAAACCTCTAGGATCTTTTATTTATATGGGCTATAGCTAGCAATATTTACCATATTAGAAATTAAAACAAGAAAATGTTAAACTATGTGCTATTTTACTTAAAAATAAATAAACAAAACAGTATGTAACATATTTTATGAAGAATAATTACATTTTCCAGATAAAATAATGAATGGCATTGTTTCAAATTTTACAAATCTTTAATATTTGGCTTAATAGAAGACCACACTGAATTCTCATATATTCAATATGCTGGATATGTTATCCTTGTTGAAATATGGGAATAAAATCCAGCCCTTCACAGATAAGTAGTTGGAAGGGAAAGGATAATGCAGAGCATCTGAAAGAGTCTTAGGGAACCCAGGACTGAGGTCCTCATTTCAAACATTGAGAGTCCTACTCTAGGTCAAAAATTAATTATATCATTCAAGGTCTATATATGCTAAGATAAATTCCCTTAATAAATAAGCCACATTTTTAATCTCCAAATTGCATGGAAAAACTTTGATAGCATGGAAAGAGTGTTTGGGATATGCAGCAAGGTGCTAACACTAGGAGATGTAACATACACAGTTTAACAAAGCCACCATTGCATGAGGTCAAACCAGAGAGAATTATAAAAAATCAGCTACACCTAGAAAAAGCTCTTGGGTTTACCCAAGAGCTTGTTTGAAATTGAATATATCTTACAGAGTCACTTGCATCATTCCAATAGAAGTGCAAGCAAACCATTTCCAATGCTGAATGTTTCATCTTAGTTAACTCCAATTTGAAGGCTACAAAACCTGAAGGTCATCCAAGTATAATCTCTGGAACAGAAACCACCAAAACCTGAAGACTGAGTTGTGTTATTGAAGGAAGTCCAAAAGCACACAATAACACTATTCTTAGCATGATAAGCTCAGAGAAACCCTTTAAAATAGTTCCAAGTCAGACCATTGAGTTACCTTTAAATCTGAATTGGCCAATGAGTTTGGCAAATATTTTCACTGCCCTGATAAGTATTTTTAATGACTTGACCAAATAGTTGTTTTGGCATTCTCTATAATATTACCAAAGTATTCAAAATGCAATTCTGATTATGTAACTACCTTGCTTGCTCAGATTTCTTCTAAGACTTCACTTGTGCCATGGTCCAAAAATCACATAGAGGGATTTTCTTAAAGCGCAGAATCCCAATGTCTATCTCCGGTTATAGAATTTGGAGGAAAGTTGGTTATGAAAATACGCCTTTTAATTTTCTCCCCGTGTGAGTCTTCTAGTATTCAATTTACAGATAAAATTCAAATCTTTTTTGGATACATCCTTCATGACCTGTTCCCACACTTCCTACCTTAATTTTGAATAATTTAATATTGCTTAACTCATACACTACCCACACAACTACTTGTTAATTCCCCCAATACACCCCATTTTCTCATACCTCTTTGCTTTTTGCCCTGTTGCTTCCTTAGCAATGTCTTCGACTACAGCCTCAGGAACCTTTGGCCAACTTGAATTCCTCTTTGAAAAATTGGGTCTGTATCACCTCTCTTCTGAAATCTTCCCTGACTTTCCCAAGGAGTGTGGCTTCCTCCTTTTGAAAATTGCATCTCAACTCAGCCTTATATAATTATTCCATTACAGAATAAGTATCCATTTTCTTGACTACATCTCTGTTAAAATATTAGTTCTTTAGCAGCATAAGCCATATCTTTTTTTTTTTTTCACTCAACCTAGTGGCTAGAACACTGTACATGCAAAATAAAAACTGTTTGCAAATGAACATAGTACTTTGCAGAGCATATACTGTTAAGGTTAAAATTCTTACAGAATGTTTTCGATTTATTATTATTTTTTTTAAAGTTTCCTTAGTGTAGAAGTAGAAAGTTAAAAACAGAAGGAAGAGGTGAGAGAGACAGAGACAGAGGATGTGGGGATCACTGTGTACAAAATTAGCTAATATAAACTGACAGTATACAACTACTATTGGAAAAATGGGGGCTTGCTACATACCTTGGAGGAATAAAACTCATTAGTATACAATGGAATAAGCAATAGATTCCAAATTCAAGTCAAAACAATAGTAAATAAACCCAATCAGGTGAGAAAAGATGGGATCAGCAACAGCAGTACCTGCTGTGAGACTAAGTAACTTAGAGAGATGCTTGGGAAAAACAATTCTGATGCTAGACCTAGAGCAAAAACATAAGCTTGAAATAGGTGAGAGAGGAACAGAGGTTCTGGAGATTTAAACATTTTTGCAAGATCAGGATGGAAAACGGAGCTGCCCGAGAACCCTTTCTTAATGACAGAAGAACTCCAGACAGTATTTTTAAAGGCAAGTGTGTCAGTATTTTCTGAGGATTTCTAACGGAACAGGTTCACTATTTGACAACTCCTGTTGTTTCATGGTTATCTTGTGATTCAAAAGAGTTAAGGTAATAGAATTACTCCAGGAGAAATAAAGTGATGTTGCTGTTGTTGTTTAGTCCCTAAGTAATATACGACTCTTTGAGATCCCATGGACTGTAGCCTGCCTGGATCTTCTGTCCATGGGATTTTCCAGGCAGGAATACTGCAGTGGGTTGCCATTTCCTCCTCCAGGGAATATTCCTGACCCAGGGATCGAACTCATGTTTCCTGCTTTGCAGGAGGATTCTTTACCACTGAGCCACCAGGTACGCCAAAAGCAATGCTCGCATTAGAAACAAAAGGAAGAAGACAGAGAGTGAGAGACTGAGGCAGAGAGGGTGGGGGTCATGTACACAAAATTAGCTAATATAAATAAAATGTACGAAGAAGGCAATGGCACCCCACTCCACCACTCTTGCCTGGAAAATCCCATGGACGGAGGGGCCTGATGGGCCGCAGTCCATGGGGTCACAGTCCATGGGGTCACAGTCCATGGGGTCGCTAAGAGTCGGACACGACTGAGTGACTTCACTTTCACTCTCCACTTTCATGCATTGGAGAAGGAAATGGCAACCCACTCCAGTGTTCTTGCCTGGAGAATCCCAGGGACGGAGGAGCCTGGTGGGCTGCCATCTATGGGGTCGCACAGAGTTGGACATGACTGAAGCAACTTAGCAGTAGCAGCAAATAAAATGTAAGTTGTGATTCTAATAAATATTGCAACATTAATTAATGGCTATTTGTTGCCAATAATGTTTGGCTTGAAATAACATGGTAAAAATATTTGTAAAATATTTGATTTTTTTAGTTACCCCTCCTTTAAAATCAAGTCAAACTCATCCTTCAGCAAAAAAAAAAAAAAAAAAAGGATAAGCCTAATAATGGAGAAGCCTCCTAAATAACACAGGTAAACATTTTACAGCTCACATTGGATTGGTGTAAGCTTTTTCTGACTTCTGGCAAAAACAAAACAAAAAGTGTTTAGCGTATAGACAGATAGAGCAATAAACAAGGATTTACCATGTGCCGAGTATTGTAATATTCTTATGTCCCTAGATATACAACAGGGTGAAGGTGAAGGCATTGACAAGGCAGCAGAATGTACCAAATCCACTAATTATAAGAAAATAAAGGATATTCATTAGAGATATGAGTCTGACTTACTTTCAAATAACTTGGAAATATAATTTCCTCATAAATGCTATTTCTTTGGCTCTTACTTCCATATAAGAGTCAGGGCACTATGGAAAGCAGGAGGGATGGTCCCCCAGAAACTAAACATAGAGTTTCCATATAGTCCTGTAATCCTATTCCTGGGCATATATCCAGACAAACTATAATTTAAATGATACCTGCACCCATATGTTCATAATAGCACTATTCACAAATAGTCAAGCCATGGAAGCAACCTAAATGTAGGTCAACAGATGAGAGGATAAGTAAACTGTGGTACATATATACAATGTATTACTCAGCCAGGAAGAAAGAATAAAATAATGACATTTGCAGCAATGTGGAAGGACCTAGAGATCATTGTGGTAAGTGAAGTTAGTCAGAAAGAGAAAGACAAATACCATATGACATCCCTTATACATGAAATCTAAAATATGATACAAATGAACTTATCTGTGAACAGAACAGACTCATAGAAATAGAGAATAGATTTGTGGTTGCCAAGGGGTGGTAGGAGAGGGATGGACTGAGAGTTTTGGATTAACAGATGCAAACTATTATATATAAAGAAGATGGGGGGACTTCTCTGGCAGTCCAGTGGTTAAGGACTCCATGCTTCCACTGTGGGGGCCATAGGTTTGATCCCTGGTCAGGGAACTAAGATGCTGCATATCACATGGTGCAGCCAAAAAAAAGCACTTAAAATGTAAAAATAAGATGGATAAAAACTAAGGTCCTACTGTAGAACATGGGAAATTATATTCAGTAACCTGTAATAAACCATCATAAAAAGAATATGGTTAGGGACTTTGGGAAGGTCCATGTACACATTGCTATATTTAAAATGGATAACCAACAATGACCTACTGTATACTGTATAGCATGTGGAACTCTTCTGAATGGTATATGACAGCCTAAATAGGAGAGGGGTTTGAAAGAGAAAGGATACATGTATCCATTGCATCACTGTTCACCTGAAACTACCACAACACTGTTAATGGGCTATAGACCCCAACACAAAATGTTTTGGTGTTAAAAATAAAATGCTGAAAAAGAATATATATGTATATGTATAACTGAATCACTTTGCTGTACTGCAGAAATTAACACACCTTGTAAAGCAGTTATATTTCAATAAAATACAATTTTTAAAAGGAGTCAGGCTGGGGACTATGACATCACCCTTATGGCAGAAAGTAAAGAAGAACTAAAGAGCCTCTTGATGAAAGTGAAAGAGGACAGTGAAAAAATTTGACTTAAAACTCAGCATTCAGAAAACTAAGATCACGGCATCTGGTCCCATCACTTCATGGCAAATAAATGGGGAAACAGTGGAAACAGTGATAGACTTTATTTTCTTGGGCTCCAAAATCACTGCAGACAGTGACTGCAGCTTTGAAATTAAGACATCTGCTCCTTGGAAGATAAGTTATGACCAATCTAGACAGCATATTTAAAAGCAGAGACATTACTTTGCCAACAAAGATCCATCTAGTCAAGGCTATGGTTTTTCCAGTAGTCATGTATGGATGTGACAGTTGGACTATAAAGAAAGCTGAGTGCTGAAAAATTGATGCTTTTGAACTGTGATGGTGGAGAAGACTTTTGAGGGTCCCTTGGTCTGCAAGGAGATCCAACCAGTCCATCCTAAAGGAGATCAGTCCTCAATATTGATTGGAAGGACTGATGCTGAAGCTGAAACTCCAATCCTTTGGTCAGCTGATGAGAAGAATTGACTCATTGGAAAGACTCTGATTCTGGGAAAGATTGAAGGTGGGAGGAGAAGGGGATGACAGAGGAAGAGATGGTTGGATGGCATCACCAACTCGATGGACATGAGTTTGAGTAAACTCCGGGAGTTGGTGATGGACAGAGAGGCATGGTGTGCTGCAGTCCATAGGGTCGCAAAGAGTTGAATATGACTGAGTGACTGAACTGAACTGAACTGAACTGGGGCCTATGTCTAATTTCTATAGCATTCCTTCTCATAAGTTGTTCACCAGTCACTGCTGATGCCCTTTGTCCATTATGAACAGAGTTTCAAAACCCACTGAGATAGATTACTTTCTTTCAGTTCTCCACTACTCCTCTCTGGCTGCTGTGAAGGCAATTCTCCTCTGATCTTGGACCCACCTCCTTGCCCCTTGCTGCTCTTGCTTTGATCCTGGAGCCTTTTCACCTTGGTCACTTTGCAATAAACACAGTAACAACAATAATGCAACAAACTGGCTACAATGTGTCTTTCAGTTCCAGGCAATTTTTGAAGAACAAAACATAAACAAATAGGTAATCAACTGAATCTCTTCTTTGTGGTGATTAAACTTAGTTGTCAGAGACTTCCTATATGTGAACTGCAGTGCCAGAAAATAAAGTACAGGAGTGGAACATAAATATCAAAAAATTATTTCATGAATACTGTGAAGAAGCTGAGACATCAGCTGAATCAGGAAAAAGCATTGCTGAATGCAAATCATTAGACTGCTACTCAGCTGAGCAAATTATTATGTAAACTGTAATTCACAGAGGGGAGTACCTGCAGCGCCCAGCTCCTGCATTTGCACCCCTAAGGGTCTGAGGTGTCAGAGGTGATGTATCGCCTGATGAATGTCCTCCTATGGTTAAGCAGTGCACATAAACATGCCTGTGTGCTAAGCTGCTTCAGTCGTGTCTGACTCCGTGCGACCCTGTGGACTGAAGACTTTCAGGTTCCTCTGTCCATGGGATTCTCTAGGCAGGAATAATGGAATGGGTTGCCCTGCCCTCCTCCGGGAGATCTTCCTGACCCAAGAACTGAACCCTCATCTCTTAAGTTTACCTGCATTGATAGATGGATTCTATACCGCTTGAGCCACCTGGGAAATCTGCACATACACATGTGTGAGCATATACATGTATATGTTTCTTTGTGTGTGTACTTATAAATATTATACTTAATCCTTTAGTAAAAGAACTTTTATGTGGCTCATTGAAAGTAAAGTTGAATATTATTACTTAAACAACACTGTTCAAATTGCTAATAGAAGATTTCTGCTTTTATATTTGATAATTAATTTTAGAAGTAAGAGCTCAGAGTCTTAAGTATACACTTAAGGAATCTAGCACTCACCCAATAAGGAAATTGCTAGCTTACATACATCAATGAGAGAAGAATCATTCTATTATTTAAAAATTGAAAGTTCTCTTTCTATTTCAGATTCATCATATTATAGCTCCTATCAGAGATTCAACTCTGCAGGGAATGCATGTGTTCTCTGTTACAACCAAATAGTAAGTGTGAAGGGGACCCAGGGACTCAGGAATGCATATGACTTGTCTAGATATGTAGCTGCAAATAAGCATGATATGCGGCCTAGAGCTCATGCTGCCTTTGGACTTCAACTGAACCTGATGATTCTTAATCTTCAGTTCAGTTCAGTCGCTCAGTCTTGTCCGACTCTTTGCGATCCCATGAATCACAGCATGCCAGGCTTCCCTGTCCATCACCAACTCCCGGAGTTCACTCAGACTCACGTCCATCGAGTCAGTGATGCCATCCAGCCATCTCATCCTCTGTTGTCCCCTTCTCCTCCTGCCCCCAATCCCTCCCAGCATCAGAGTCTTTTCCAATGAGTCAACTCTTTGCATGAGGTGGCCAAAGTACTGGAGCTTCAGTTTTAGCATCATTCCCTCCAAAGAAATCCCAGGGCTGGTCTTCAGAATGGACTGGTTGGATCTCTTTGCAGTCCAAGGGACTCTCAAGAGTCTTCTCCAACACCACAGTTCTAAAGCATCAATTCTTCAGCGCTCAGCTTTCTTCACAGTCCAACTCTCACATACATACATCACCACTGTAAAAACCAAAGCCTTGACTAAACGGACCTTTGTTGGCAAAGTAATGTCTCTGTTTTTAAATATGCTATCTAGGACTCTCTTAATATGATGGTGCTGTTAGGACCAAAGGGAGATTGTGTAAGATAAGAGAGGGGATACCAGTGGACCAAATATATCAAGGCACACATGATGCCATTAATTAAAGCAAAAAAGTAAAATCTCAAAAAGCCATTCTACATTCTTCTTTGGACGGAGACTTCTACAAAGCTGTCAGGTATATTGGATCCTATGGGGGAGATGGGAGATAGGTTTCCCATATTTTTTGGAATTGGGCACTGGTGAGGCTGAAGGAGGTGGCAACCCACTCCAGTGTTCTTGCCTGGAGAACCCCAGGGACAGAGGAGCCTAGTGGGCTGCAGTCTATGGGGTTGCACAGAGTCGGACATGACTGAAGCGACTTAGCAGCAGCAACAACAGCAGCAGAGGTTTAAACAGGGAGTTAGAAGAGGCTGACTAGGCATATTTGAATGTCTAACAGGGCACCTCTCTTTAGGCAGTTTTTCCCAGAGAAAAGACATCAGAGCAGGTGCTTCACGATCAGTCATTTGCAGGACAGGTGCTTGGGAGGAAAATCATGGCCGGCAGATGCTGGCTAGATCTGTTAACTGACAACAGCCTACATTTATTGGGTGTTCACTGTATGCTAGGTGTTTGATGCTTTATAAGGAACATCTCATTTAATCTATTTTTAAATTGAAATATAGTTGATTTACAAAGTTGTGTTAATTTCTGCTACACAGCAAAGTTATATATATATATATATACATATATATATATATATACACATTCTTTTCTATATTCTTTTCCATTATGGTTTGTCACAGGATATTGAATATAGTTCCCTATAGAGTAGGACCTTTCTGTTGCTTTTTCATTTTTCATTTAATCTATGTAACAACACTATGAAGTAGGTACCATTATTATTTCTATTTTTAGAGGGGAAAATTAATCCGGCAAATTGCTAGGACTAAGGTTCTCACATACGCGGTTTAACAGTAGAGCCAAACCTCACAAGCAATGAATGACCCTGCCTCCTGGCTTAGTAACCATGATCTTTTGGCTGGGGAAGCAGAACAATAGTATCCCTTTGTTAGTCTATGGCATGATCTTTCAAGCTTCCCCTTACTTTCTGCTTTATGCTTATAGTGACAATATCATAATATTACCTTCTACATAGTCCCTAGTCCCCCTCACCCACACCCATTATTAATAGTTATCAGAGCACTGACTGTACAAGGAAAGAATACATGGTCACTCAGCTGCCACTGCTCAAGGGACTTCGTAGATGAAGGTAAGAAAACAACATGCTCTGGGAAGATCATTCAGAAGAGAAAAAGCTATGGGATGGTGTTAAAACCAAAGTTTGCTGCCCAGGAAACAGGAGACAAGGGGATGGACCAAAAGCCAGGATATGTTCTCAAATAAGCAGAGCAAATAGGCAGCCTGTTGAAAGGAGAGCAGTAAGTTCCCTTTCGAGTTTCAAAAGATGTTAGATCTGTCTGATAAGCCTTGTGGCACACACTACTTTAATCACTATCATCATCATATCGTCTGTCATTGAAATTCAGTGAGTTGTCTCCTCTTTCCTTGAGATAAGGTAATGCACTCTTGTAAGCCTAGCTGAATGAATTATATAATATGGTAAGTCTCCTACATATGAATCTTCAAGTTGTGAACTTTCAAAGATGTGAAAGTGCTTTTGCATGCCCAGTCACATAAGTAGAATGGTACACAAAAGTGATAGCAGGCATTCAGAATGCAATTCTGTGCTACCATGTCGTCTGAGATAACAAAAAAGGAGCTACTATTGAGACATCACTGGATCATTTTTTTCAAGAGGGTAGATGTGTTTACATCCATCAAGGAACCGGAAACCTATGTCGTCAATGTCAGGCACGAGTGAGATTGTGACTTGCCTTTTGTCTCCTATTGTTGTTGATCCTTCAGCTCTACCGTCTCCCACCTCTTCTCCCTCCTTGTCAGTAACTCTTCTTTCCTGATCACTCAATGCCAGCCCCTGTGTGCCAGCTGTTGTACTGCCCTACTGTACTGTAAGATTTAAAATGTTTTATTTGTTCTTTGTGTTTGTTTGTGTATTATTGTGTGAAATATATTATAAACCTATTACAGTATAGTACTATATAACTGATTGCGTTAGTTCGATACTTAAGCTACCTTTCTTGGATTTAGGAACAAATTGGAATTAATGAACATACTCTCAGAACAGAACTTGTTTATATGTAGGGTCTGTAAAGGACTTTATGGGTATTTGGGAACAAGACAATAAACTGACTTTCCGTTCTCTATTCATCAAGCTGAATTGGAATAGGACCCCTAATTAAAGATTCACAAATAAGGAAATTACTTAGTCATTATAAAAGATTTCATGTCCTATGTGGGTATAGAACATTTCCACATGGTTCTTATTGAATTATATTAATTTTAAAAGTTTACCTGAACCCTAAAATATTTTGACTGTAATTCTTTTTTTTTTTTTTGGTCCAGATAAAAATGACATCTGGTCTATGTGGCTGTAATGGATATTCTTTCAATCATGATAGAACACTTGATTTCTGGTCATTACTGAAACTAAAATAACAGTGAATATACAATGATTGGGTTTCCCTGATAACTCACTGGTAAAGAATCTGCCTGCAATGCAGGAGACACAGGTTTGATCCCTGAGTTGGGAAGATCCCCTGGAGAAGAAGATGGCAACCCATTCCAATATTTTTGCCTGGGGAATCCCATGGACAGAAGAGCCTGGTGAGCTACAGTCCAAAGAGTCACAAAAATCAGACATGACTGGGTAAGCAAGTAAATACAAGGATTATTTCCCTCTTAGCTTAAGATTTTTTTTTAATTTCCAAATTTTTCTATTAGTCTCATATTCCTTTCTGTTACACAAACTCAGTCTATGTTGAATTGGATAATTGTCAGAGAAGGCAATGGCAGCCCACTCCAGTACTCTTGCCTGAAAAATCCCATGGATGGAGGAGTCTGGTGGGCTGCAGGCCATGGGATCGAAGCTGAGTGACTTCACTTTCCCTTTTCACTTTCATGCATTGGAGAAGGAAATGGCAACCCACTCCAGGGTTCTTGCCTGGAGAATCCCAGGGATGGCAGAGCCTGGTGGACTGCCGTCTATGGGGTCACACAGAGTTGGACACGACTGAAGTGACTTAGCAGCAGCAGCAGCAGGGCTACTCAAATTCTGGTCTATTAGTCACGGTACATTTGCATCCACATCATCGTGCTAGGGGTTAATATGATTAATATGATCCTGGCTAAGGGATTAGATAAAAATTATGTTTCAAATGTAATTTAAAACACTAAAAATTATTAGAGGCATTAAAAATATAAGTTCCTATCTATGGGTTAGAAGAATATGACCTTTACTTTTATCCTTGTACCTGCTAGGCAGTAGCAAAATGTACGTAAGAAAAATAAAAGTGTGATTTTGTTCTCTGTCTCTAAGATACTTATAATTAACTCCAGATAGTTTCTCCAAAACAGAATGATGCATGCATGCATGCTAAGTCATTTTAGTTGTGTCTGACTCTTTTCGACCTAGTGGACTATAGCCTGCCAGGCTTCTCTCTCCGTAGATTCTCCAGGCAAGAATACTGAAGTGGGTTAATAAAAGGGCAGGCCTTAGTTATTCTAGTATAAGCACTGCAATATCCATAAAGATTTTAGATCTATGATCAAATGTATGAGAGCAAACTATTTGAAGTGACTTGAAATTTCACATAGAAATCTATTTCTTTATTATTTCATAAACAGTTTAGTAAAATCAAATAGAATATTGTAATAGTTGAATTACGGAAATGAATGGATTTTGGAAAGTTTTTTTTTTTCCTCCTGTGTTGTTGTCTATGTATGTGTGTTTGTGTGTGTGTGGGAGAGAGATATATAGAGAGAGTGAGCTTGAGAGTTTGACTGTGGATTTAGTATGGTGTTGTTTGTTCATGCTAACTATCTCCTTCCCCCATCCCTCCTGCCCCGAGAAGATTATGAAGCAAGAGGGAGGAGGTAGATGGTGAGGAAATATGAATTATTTAAGCTGTATTAAAATGCTCTAGAATAAAATGAACATTCAAAACTCCTTTGGTTGATTTCATTCGCCCAGGAAATCTGTCTCAAATGGTTCATCTTAAAGAATATGATGACACCAGTCACCTACCCTAGACTCTACATTTGCTAGAAAGACTTTTGCAGCTTGATGATAGATGAGGAAATTTACTCCTATAGTCTGCACTGGAGACAAGTGACAATAATTTAAGACTTTCAATGATACAGTACTAACTATATTCTAAGCAATCACAGCCTATATTTATCCACCTGCTGTTTTTATGGCTTAGAGATCACGCTATTTGTTTGTGATGGTAATTTATTATATTATAGAAGATTTTCAAATTACAGACTTTCATTGAGTTAGAGAAGGAATTAAAATACTTTGCTCACTCCTCTTGATAAATAAAAATAGTACATTAGGTAGATGGCGAGTTCTCAAGGAAATAGGACCCTTGGTCATTTTTAGAGTTTTCACTTATGAGTAAAATGTGGCAATGTATTTAAGTTTTAGATAAAAGAGAAGCATGGGAGTCATTATTATTTTTTTAAAGTAGAGTGGTACCTACAGCACTTTGAAGGATTTTGTGTGATATCTTCTCATTGGATTTTTCAAAATAATTTTTGCTAACAACCATTAAAACAGTATTTCTCTTATTTAGTCATTTGACAGCTATCTTTATAATTTCTGCTATAGTCGATGTTACACTTATACTATTTTTTGCCTGTTTTTTTTGCAAACACACCCGCTTTATAATTATTTATTGTAGAAGCCAATACTACTCGTGATATACCTCCTACACTTTGGAAAACACTTCATTAAAACAGTAATTTTCAGCTAAATTAATTGGCAATATTCTATCTCCATTTTATCAGAACTTAATGAAACCTAAAAATATTTTATTTTTCTCCATATCTCAGTGATGGTTGATTTCAACTGAATACTATTTTAAATTGTATCTGAATGATTCTACCACCAGTAATATGAATCCATCGATAGCTAAACTATCCTCTTTTAATTTAAGTAGTCTTTTTTTTTATCATTTTGCTCCACACTATGCATAACTTCCAGATACAATTAAATGTCTGTGAGCATGTATTTTTCTATTTCAATAGTATTACTTACATAAGAAGAATAAATAGAACATTTCACAGTTTGTTTTTTTAAAGTATCCCTGTGTCAGTGGGTAAAAATGTGTTCACTGTAAGATTATTTCAATTTTTCTGTACTTTTGAAAACTTTAATAAAATATTGGGGGGAAAAGTCCAACTTATACTCCATGAGAACCAAAAACATGCACCTTTGAATATTTTTCTAAAGATAGCAGTTAAAAGCAAGTGAAACATACTGTAGCTAAATAAGTATATAGCCAAATTTTCTTCATATAGGTTGTGGGTCTTTCAAGTTTCGGTTTAAGGAAGATGACAAAACCTTATGGATGGTTATAAATTCTTTGAGGTACTGACAATTACCCATAAGTGAATGTATTTGGTTCATTTCCTCTATCAATTGCTGAAAGGGATGTGCTCAGTCACTTCAGTTGTGTCTGACTCTTTGTAACCTGCCAGACTCCTCTGTCCTTGGGATTTTCCTGGCAAGAGTAGCAGAGTGGGTTGCCATGCCCCCTCTAGGGAATCTTCCTGACCCAGGGATCAAACCCTTAGCTCCTGTGTCTCTCGCATTGCAGGCAGATTCTTTATCACAGAGCCACCTGGGAAGCCCAGTTGAAAGGAAGGAACTTCAAATATTAAGCCCTCTTGCTTTTTTTTTTTTCTTTTAACATTTGTACAGGATATTTATTATAGTGTCCACCACAATGAACAAAAACTGTTGACAAATTTATTTCACTTTTTATTTTAAAATTATTATTTCTATATTTTACAGTTGCTAACATCACCATTTTGTTTTATTGAAGTATAGTTGATTTATGATATCATGTTAGTGTCAGGTGTACAGCATAGTAATTCGGTGTTTTTATAACACATTAAGCATTATTACAAAATAGTGGCTGTAATTCCATGTGTCATGCAATATTTTCTTCTTGGTTATTTACTTAAGACGTAGTAGATTATATCTCTCAATCACATACTCCTATCTTACTCCTCCTCACTTCCTTTTCCCACTATTTATTTCATGTCTATTTCTGTTTTACTACATATATTTGTTTTATTGTTAAGATTCTACAAATATGCTATATTATGCAATATTTCTTTCTCTAACTTATTTCACTAAACATAATATTCCCTAGGTTCATCCACATTGCTGCAAATGGCTGAATTTCATTTTTTATAACTGAGCTATACTTCACATCTTCTTTATCCAGTGTCTGTTGATGGATACTTGGGCTGCCTATATATTTTGGCTATAGTAAAGAGTGCTGCTATGAACATTGAAGTATATGTAGTTTTTCAAATTAATTTTAAAAACTCTGTTCAGATACGTGCCCAAGAGTTGTATTGTTGGATCATATGGTAGTTGACTTTTTTAGTTTTTTGAGGAATAGCCATACTGTTTTTCTGTAGTGGCTATACCAATATACATTTCCACAAACAGTATACTAAGGTTCCCTTTTTATCCATTTGTTATTTGTGGTCTTTCTGAAAATAACCATTCTGATAGGTATGAGTTGATGTCTTGTTATGATTTGATCTGTATTTCTCTGATGATTAGTCATGTTGAGTAATGCTTCATGTGCCTGAAGGCCATCTGTATGTCCTTTTAGAAAAATATCTACTCAGATCTTCCACCCATTTTTTAATTAGATTGTTTTTTATTTTTGCATTTTTTAATATTGAGTTGTATGAGTTTATATATTTTTCGATATTTACCCCTTTTTATTTGCAGATATTTCCCCAATTCAGTAATGTCTTTTTATTTTGTTGGTGGTTTCCCTACTCAGAGGCTGCCCCGGGACCTAGTCACTTCTGTAAACCATGACTGGACTTTCTACCCAGTTGTGGCAGCTCTAAATCCAGTCCCACACTGTGTGGAGGAGTGAGTAGGGGTAGAGTGTTTGCTTGGCTTGGGCTGAGCCTCACACCAAGGCAGTCATAGGAAACTAGTAGCCACTAGAGCAGACCTCCCTCTCCCATCCCTGCACAGCCTAGGATAAAGCCACCATGTATTCCTCATGATCAGAGTCCAGATTTTCCACAGCCCTCCTGTTTGTCCAACTGGTCCACCAGCTGCAATGGGGCTCATCTCCCCTGGACTGGGACACCCAGTCTTGAACTGCTTGCTTCTCACCTGTGTGTTCTCCCTTTTCTTCTAAATCCTCTCCCAGGGACACAAGTTCAGACCCAACTGCTTCTCTTCTCTTCCTACCTGATTATGTGTATATCTTTCCTACAGTTTTGGTTGTACAGGTGTCTTCCTACCAGTTTCCAGTTAGTTTTCAATAAGAGTGTTCCACGTGTAAATGTATTTTTGACGTGCTCATTGAGGAGAGCTGAATTCTGCACCCTACTACTCTGTCATCTTAATCAGTTCCTTGCTGTCTCGAGTCAGTTTTGAACTAGGCTCCTGTTTCCTGCTCAGCCACCTTGCAATGATTTTTTAAAAAATTCTTTGGTCTACATTTTTGCTGTAACAAAAGTTTACTGAATCTGATTGTTGGAAAGATATAAAAGATAATATTAAGATATAGGAGAATATAACCTTGAAGAGTATAAGCATTAACAGCTTATCCCTTTCTGTTCAATTTAATTGACATATCCTTTCAAGGAAATATATTCATCAGTTTATTATTTAATTTTTACCTTAATTTCTAGTAGTAAAGTTTCACCCAAACTCTCATATACAACTGTACATGTGGAAAATTTAAAAATCTTTGTAGTGGTTTTTGAGACATTTTCAGTGTGTGTGGAATATTCTAACATGTATAGCAAGCCATTTCCTGAATACAGAATACATATAACAGTTCTGCAGTGTGATGAGCCCTCATTATCTTTCAATAAATAATAGTGACTCATCAAAAAATTAATGATTTTAATGAAGAATCATTGGAACTCATTGTTATTAAAGAAAGACAGATGCATGGATTGATGCACGTGGTAACATGCCCTGAAAAATGACTACACTAGGTCTTTACTCTTCTCAATTGATATGCAAGCTGTAATAACGCTTTTACTGTTATTCAATATCAGCAATGGTATTAACAATATAATTTGAGTTGCTTGGTAAAGAAGAAGCCAAAACAAAGATAGCTGAATATTGCTGTTTGACTTCAACCTTTAAGATATTAAATTCATTCAACTCAGTCACATCAAATTCCTAGAGTGAGAAAAGCAACTGAACAAAGGAAAAGAAACAGAACACATGAAATGTATTCACATGCGTTTTTATGCTCATAGCAGCTTTTCAAAAACTGAGATCTCAGTTAATTATTTGCAATAGGCCAAGCACAGAACATTCTATAATGAGTGTTTTAAGCCTAGTACTAAAACATCCTATTTAGAGGGGCAGATCATGCAGCATCCTTAAAAAAAATTTTTTGTAGTTTCTTCATTGTAATGATTAATTACAATTGCTATGGGGAAAAAAAAAAAAAAAAAAAAAAAAAAAAAAAACAATAAACAC
>SJYA01001701.1:1041070-1072129 GCA_006410615.1 Neotragus moschatus | reverse complement strand
AAAAAAAAAAAAAAAAAAAAAAAAAAACACAATAATGCCTGTACCTTAAACCATCAACGCATAGTATATATAAGTAAAGATTGCAGATGTTCTCTGGGACAGCACATCCTTCCACACCCCTGAAATTTCTGATCCTTGACCCCTGGTGTAAAATGATCCACTGTCCACCTGGCACATGGATTGCACCATATCTTAAATGTTAAAGTTTCATGATATTAGCTTAACCCACAAGGGAACTTGAATGTTTGAACTTCAACTGACATCTTTGAGGATGGATGGTTTCAAGGAAGAATGGTCATGGTCAACCCAGAGCATACTGAATTTGTTTGTACCTAAGCCTTTTGTCTCTAGAATTTTTTTTTTTAATTAAGAAAGTTCAAACCATGTAACCTATAGATCACCTACCTGAATGTGTTGTATTTGTTTACCACAGCTATTTTTATTCCTAAACAATATAGTTCAACATGCACAAATAACTTTTTTATATATACTTTTTTAAAAAATATTCTTTTCCATTATGGTTTATCACATTATGGTTTATTTATGGATATTGAATATAGCTCCCTAGGCTATACAGTAGAACCTTGCTGTTTACTCATTTTCTAAATAAGAGTTTGCAACTGCTAATCCCAAATCTCAATCTACCCCTCCCTCAACATGCACAAATAACTTGGTACTCATTAAGTCAAATGAACTTTGAAGCAAATTTAAAAATGCAATATGTTCACTGATAAACGCTATTGAAAACTTTAGAATTCTTATGCTATTTGAGAACAAAACTGTAACATATTCCGGAATTGTTTCCAGCTTTTTACAGCTTTTACAAATGACTAGGGAATTTGGTTATTAAACAACAACGTTACAAAAGTGTAGATGGAAAATGGGGAAGTTTTGAAAGGCAGAGAATAGTTACCATAGAATTCTAGAGTCATAGAAACTAAAATAATATAATAGAAATAATAATAATAATAATGCCTAGCCCTTTATCTCTTTGTTCAATCCACAAACACTTATTAAGTATCTACTGTATGCTAGATGTTGATGACAAATAGATATGCTAAAGGGATAGGGCTGAAGGGGAGAGATTTTATACACAAGGACACAATAAAATAGGGAAATAGACAGGAGTTTTGGGAACACAAGGGAGAGTACAGTTCTGTTTGAGGGCTTGAAATCATTCCTTCCTCTAAGGTTTATTTATTTCCTTCTCTTGATCACATCTAAATAGTACATGGGATCTATGCAGATTTGATATGATTATAAGTCATTGATGAAGGCGTTGGTTAGGAACCTGCTATGCATGGTAGAGAAAGACAACAATTTCTCCTCTTGTGATAACTCACATTAAAACAAATGTATTTGATGATTTTTAGTAGGAAATTCTTGACCAGAAATGTGTTAAAGATAAAAGTATATGTACTCCCTCTAGTTAACTAGATAATTATTTCAAGTTAGATGACATGCATGCCAAGTCCCTTTAGTCGTGTCCAGCTCTTTGCAACCTTATGGACCATAGTTGGCCAGGTTCTTCTCTCCCTGGGATTCTCCAGTCAAGAATACTGAAGTGTGTTACCATGTCCTCCTCTAGACCTCTGGATCTTCCTGATCTGGGGTTCAAACCCTGGTCTCTTACCTGGGAATTTCCCCAAGTTGACTAGTTGGGAAGTTTCCTCAATCATGGTTGCATATTAGACTCATCTGCAAAACTTAAAACACACACACACAGTTTCCTATCCCAGAGAATCTGATTTAATTGGTTTGAGATGGACTGAGGGAATCGTTATTTTTACATAGGTCTGCCTTTGATCTTGTCCTGTCAAGAGTTGAGAGTCTTTGGTTTAGAGTAATAGCCTTTCACAACACTTTCTCAACTTGATTTGAATCAATTCTCACACTTTCCAGTACTACATTAGTGGGACACACTTCTTATCAATTAAAATACTCGAGATACATGTTAGCCTGAATCAAGTACCTCTGCTGTTTCTGAAACCTCAGAAGAGTTGGTATTCTCACTGTTCTAATCTTTTCCTTAAACAATCTGTCATAATTCTTCCAGTTACCAAAGTATTTGCCTTATCCTCAGGAAGTTGCCACATCTAGTTTTAGGACAATTCTTGATTGTGAATTGCCTTCAATTTTCTCTTTTGTTCTGTGAAAATAATTTTTATTATAAGCTATGTGCTTTTATAAAAAATTATAAAACATAAGGCATAAAATTGGGAACAAAGATTTTCCCTAAAACTACAAGAATAGGCAACACTACAGTAACACTTATTTTCTATCTTTTTTTATCTGTAATAGACATACTAACATTCTATTTATATATTTGGAACTCCATAATATCAAAGTATGTTTTGTAATCAACACTTCACCTGGAAAGCTTACCTTCAAGTACTTCAATATTTTTAAATTAACTGGTAGATCAGAATTTTTAATAGTTGCTTGGCATCCCATTGACTATATGATATGTATTTTTAAATAGTCTCCTATTGGGGGCACTGAATTGGTGCCATTCTTTGCTTTTTACTTGAAAATGTTTATAACTGGATTTTAGTTTTTGGTGCCAGATTAGAATTTTGGAGTTTTGAATCCATTCATGGTGATTTTAGTCCTTTGCAATTTTAGTCTGCTTTCAAATCATCATGTCTCCCTTTTTCAAGGGCTTCCCTGGTGGTTCAGTGGTAAAGAAACCCCTGCAATACTGGAGATTCAAGAGATGTGTGTTATATCCCTAGGTTGGGAAGATCCTCTGGAGAAGGAATTGGCAACCCACTCCAGTATTCTTGCCTGAGACATGCCAGGGACAGAGGAGCCTGGTGGGCTACTGTCCCTGGATCATAAAAGAGTCAGATACAACTGAGCGACTAAACAGCCCCTTTTAAAGAAATTTTCTTCCCTGCTTTCCTTTTTCCTTTCCTCCTCATTTGGCCGTCAGTGATGAGGCGAACTGGCCTGGGAACAAACACCATGGGAAGTTCCTTGCTCATTGCTGGATTATCCTTTGTCTCCAGCTCACTTTATTCCAGGGAATATTGAGAATATTCTTCTGCCTGAATTTCTTTCTCCCTCTTCTACATCCTCTTTCTCATGCAGGTCAGAACTGGATTTACTTCAGTGTGATCTATATATACTGAGAAATCTGTATGCAGATCAGGAAGCAACAGTTGGAACTGGACATGGAACAATGGANGTCCATTCTAAAGGAGATCTATCCTGAATATTCATTGGAAAGACTGATACTGAAGCTGAAACTCCAATACTTTGGCCACCTGATGTGAAGAACTGATTCATTTGAAAAGACCCTGATGCTGGGAAAGATTGAGGGCAGGAGGAGAAGGGGACAACAGAGGATGGATGGTTTGATGGCATCACCAACAACAGAGGATGATGGTTTGATGGACGTGAGTTTGGGTAAACTCCAGAAGTTGTGATGGACAGGGAAGCTTGGTGTGCTGCAGTCCATGGTGTCACAAAGAGTTGGACATGACTGAGTGACTGAAATGAACTGACATCTTGTAGAATTCTTAGACGTTTCTGCAATTTGTATATGATATTTCTGTTTTCAACAGTTGATATGGGTTTTCCTTTGTGCGTCTATTATGTCAGTCATGAGAAGTAGTCTTGTGTAGGGATTCCAGACTTCGACATAGATGAAGATAAATCCAGCGTCTGTCGTTTATTCATTTTGTGTGTTCATGCAATAACTTAACTCTCTAAATCTTAGTTTTCTCATTTATAATAATGACTGGGATTTGTTCTTAACTCATAAAATTAATACAGGGATTAAACAAAATAGAGCTTGTAGTGTGTGTAGTACAATGTGCAGCATCAAGAAGTAAATGTTACCTTGGCGATGAGGAGGCGTAGCATGATAATGGTGAAGATGGTGAAGAGGACGAGGGTTGCAGTGAATGCTTCAGGTTGACATCATGCCCAGAACCAGTTAATGAGGACTGAGTAAAGAGTAACCTGGTTCTTTTATAGAATGCACATCGTTTTAAACTAGAAGAAACACCTGTTGTATTAGAAAATCAAATAATAAGGTATTGAAAGCAGATCTTTGAATTGTTTAATATTGAATCATTCTGTACCTTAAAAGTTTTCCTTTTTATTTCTTAGATACAGGTATATTTCCAGCATTTATAATCTCCAAATTTATGCTACAGCTTAGTCCACCTTATGGACTGAACTGTGTCCCCCAACCCCAATCCACATGAAATTCTAACTCCTCATAACATGAAATGTGATGTATTTGGAGATAGGATATTTATAGAGGTATAATTAAGGTTAAATGAGGTCATGCAGGTGGGCCCTAATGCAACCTGACTAGTATTTTTACAAAAAGAGATTAAGACAGGTATACACAGAGAAAGCCCAGGTAAAGACACTGGAAGACAGCCATTTATAAGCGAAGGAGAGAGAGCTTAGTAGCATCCAACCCTATTAATGCCTTGATCTTGGCATTTCACCCTCCAGAACTAGAAAAAGTAAATAAATTTCTACTGGTTCAGCCACCCAGTCTGTGGTGCTTCTTATGACAGCCTTAGCAAACTAATGCACTCTAAATTTAGTTTTTGCCTTCTGTAGAGTTTAAAAATTTGTGGCCTAATCTGGCTTTTTAGAGCTTATCATTATCATCATCATATTGCTTTTCAGCAAAATAGCTTCAGTTTATATTTTTCTCATTAATTCTATTTTTAAAGTATTTTGACAAAAGCTACAAATACAAAAAAGAGCTGCTTCCATCTGAATATTTATATTCTTAAAAAATAGTATTTCTTGTTTAAGTCTTACTGAATATCTTAGTATGATACTCATAGGCCGAAAAGTTTATGGCACTTTGTCAATCTAAATTTCTTTGTTAGACCACAGAAGGATTTCTTAAAGTGTCTAAAAAATATGTATCACTGGATTTTTTCCCCCTTATAGTCTCTTCTAAGAGCTCATTTTCTCTTACATTTAGAGATATAGTGCATCAAGTGCTCAATAAAATTTACTTGTTTAAGTGAATAGGTAGAAGAAAAGATCAATGAACAGTTTGAAGTTGTAACTTTGTGAGGCCCAAAGAGCCAAACAAGAATTAGATCTGATTGTTCAGAGTTCTACAATACACAAAACTGAATTTTTGTATTTTGCTTGAACTTACCTCAATTAGCAGCCTCGGAAAGATAAACTAGTTTAATTTACTTATTTATTCATCTCTTCACCTAACAATGAAAAGAAGTCAAGGAAATACTATCTCTCTTTCCTCATTAAAAGACTTTTTGAGATTAAAAAGAGTGATCGAATACCCCAGTAACCATCCAGAATTTAGAACATTTGGGAGGATGTCAATTAGTGGGTTTTTTCTTTTTTTTTCTTTTTTTGCTGGTTGAGAAATTTGCTAAATGTGAGAGGCTATTGTCATGAGCTGAAGAAAGTGCTGCCATTATAAGATAACGTCTTGGTAATTTTCTGGTGGTCCAGGAGTTAGGTGTGGTGCTTTCACTGCCAAAGGCCCCGGGGTTCAATTCCTGGCTGGGTAACTAACATCCCACAAGTTGTGTGACACAACCAAAGATAGATAAATAAATAAGTTGGTTCTATTCATCTGAATAATTGTTAATGAAGTCTCTGAAAATAGCGGATGGGTATTCTTGGGTCTTTCATGCTTTGCAGAATCAATAAATAGAAGGACGCTTCAAATCTACTAAAATATTTTATTTGTTATAGTGCTTTCTAAGAAAGATGTTTTAGAGTTAGACTAATTAGATAACTAGATGCTTTCTCAAGAACGAATTTAGTCTATTTTCCAAAGTTTTAGGATATATAAACAGTCTTCGGTGAGTTCTTCTTCTTTTTTTTTTTTTGGATGAATTTTTATCTATAAGTTTTAAAAGAACATCATAGTGATTCTATAGCCATCTATAAATAAATTTTCATTTCATGTCTGTCCTTGAATTAAAGGAGAAACTGGGAAACATTACATTGCTAGAGTCTTAAAATGTCAGAAAAAAGAAATCCGTATAGGAGTTGTCTGCCTCATAGTTTTTCTTTTTCCCTCCTACATATGTAAATATAACATTTAAAAAATATTTTATTTTGGACTATAGTAGATCAACAGTGTTGTGTTAGTTTCAGGTATATATCAAAGTATGCACAGATTCTTTTCCCATATAGGTTGCTACAGGTTATTGAATAGATTTCCTTGTGCTGTAACAGTGCTTCTTTGTTGATTATCTATTTTTACGTATGGTCGTGTGTATATGTTAATTCCAACTTTCTATTCATCTCCCCTCACCATAGTTTTTCTCTTCAGGAGATTTTAGTCCCTGAGTATAGCATATGGTATTCTTTCTCCTATTTTCTAATCCCAAGATAATTATTCTTAATAAGTTTTATTGCATGACAACATTTCTGAGTAAAAATTAATATCCAAATTTTAACTGTTCCTTGTCAATCGCATACATTTTTCCTCATCCATTTTACTCTTACCACTGTAGGCTCTGCAATTAATTGGTTATATACTTCTATCTTATCAAAATTTAACGTATTGGCTTGCATCTTTATCATATTTGAAGCTTACTGTATTCTGGGGTGTTCTTACTGCCATGTTCATTAGATGCCTTTCCTTTAGTGTAAATTAAGTTACTAATTCAGTTATAGTCATTTCCTGGCAGAGAGAAGCAATTAAACTGCTTGGGTCCAGAGCTGGTAATGACTTTATAATTATAAAGCAACCACAGACCGTGGCTTCCATATAAATGATCAGAGTCGATCAACATAGTCTTTCATGTGAGAACCCATTCTCAAAAGATGCTTGGCAAAACTTTGTAGCTAACTGTATCATTTTAACTTATGTCTCTTGACATTGGAATTCTCTTTGTTCAATTTGCCAATGATGTTCTTCTTCAATGGAGCACTATAGAGTATTTTCATCTAACCACATACTGATTTATCTAATTTCATACTTGAATAATCATAATTTATCAAACTTGAAGTTTTAGATATTTAGTTTGTGTTGTTTACTTTTTGGTAGTTGGATTATTTTCCTCTTTCTGAATGGAGTTTCTAACTAAAATCTCAGTTAATAGGATCTGACGTTGCCACAGGACAGTCTGTGTGCAATAGCTTTGGGTGGTTTTGATTTAATCAAGAGGAAGATAAGAGTGGGTGTCCGTTTCTTTCAACTCCTCAGCTCTTTCACCATCCATCTTAGTCCATGTGTGGTTACTTGGGACACTGCATTAATGATAGCTGTCAAAATAATAGTCTGTGGGTTAGAGGTCAAGAAAAATATGTAGATGACTTCAGGGTGAACAGATGATAAAGTAATTCATTTAGTCATTTAAATGCTAGACTAGCCTGGCCTTGGTGGGATCAGGGGTTAGTGGAAGCAAGAAGAATAAATGGGGACATCTCCAAGTAGTTTACTCTTGTTAAAAGGGAAAAAAAGGATGATAATAGCATTACCCCACAAGCACGCTAGAGGCAATTTTCTTAATTACAGTGCTGACCCAGCGGTGTACACAGAGTGGTCTTGCTATTGGCATGAAAGCTTTTACTTTCAAACAATATTAACCCTTCTTAGTACTGTATGTCTTAATTAAGATAATTCCTCGAAGTGCTGCCAGTTGTCAGCAGTTTTCTGTTTCTGTTGGTGTTTATAAGCCCCTTGTGAGGGAACTGAGCTGGGCTCTTGGCACGCAGTCCAAAATGAGTTACTTTAAGTAACTTTTTGAATGAATCCAAGAGAAAAGCTCACAAAATTCTATTCTATTAGATTAGTTAGTTAATAAAACAGTACACAGATTCCTGAGAGAAAGAGATGGTCTTGTTCCATTTAAATCTTCTGACACAGTCAAAACCATGCCATATGATCTATCCAAATATACCTTTGTTAGTGCTAGTTCAGTCACTCAGTCATGTCCAACTCTTTGCAACCCCATGGACTGCAGCATGCCAGGCTTCTCTGNCAGATTCCTGAGAGAAAGAGATGGTCTTGTTCCATTTAAATCTTCTGACACAGTCAAAACCATGCCATATGATCTATCCAAATATACCTTTGTTAGTGCTAGTTCAGTCACTCAGTCATGTCCAACTCTTTGCAACCCCATGGACTGCAGCATGCCAGGCTTCTCTGTCCAACACCAATTCCCAGAGCAAACTCATGTCCATTGAATTGGTGATATCATCCAACCATCTCATACACTGTCGTCCCCTTCTCCTCCTGCCTTCAATCTTTCCCAACATCAGGGTCTTTTCCAATGAGTCATTTCTTCTCATCAGGTGGCCATAGTATTGGAGCTTTGAAAATATTTTTCAAAATATTGTTTGAAAAATACTTTATTTGATTTTAAATATGAAATTGGCATTTATAGTCTTGTGGCTTAATCATTGGGCTTCCCAGGTGGCACTCGTGGTAAGGAACCTGCCTTCCAATGCAGGAGACGAGGAGAGCATGGCAACCCTCCCCAGTATTCTTGCCTGGAGAACAAGAGAAGCCTACAGCCCATGGGGTCACAAAGAGTTAGACATGACTGAAATGACTTAACATATGCACAGCTCAATTATTAGGTATAATGAAGTATAATATTTTTATTTATAGTGTACAAAAGTATTAGACCAATTGTTGTAGTAATTATACAAGGAAGAATCATTGTAATCTTAACATCTGAAAAACACTGGATTGATGTAAGTTTTAAACACATTTTTGCATTTCTTTATCACTTCAGGGCTCCAGAAAGGAATCTCTGACATTCTTAATTTAATTGCTGGAGTCAATTCATGGTTACTTGAAGAATTGCTTTTCAAATGAGACCTGTGATATATAACGTCACTCCAGAGTAAGCTTTTCTGACTTCCCTACTTGGAGATGTGAAATGTGGTCTCTGAGTGAACTTCTGGTTCATGTAAATACTAGGCATATTGAGAATCAAACAAAAAAGAACCTTGAATGCTAATTGACCTATTTGAGTTCCTGTGTGTTCTAGAGTGGAGATGTATGCCTTAAATACTCTATGGGCTATTGCCAAGTCCTCATATACTTGACTCTGGTTTAGAAAGATAGAGGGGTAAAATTTTTTCCATGGTTTGATTTAGAGAGACTAGACTTACTCTGTTTTATGAATGTTTACTATGGTTTCTTTACATCTCTAATATTATCTTATAGTGATGACATTATACTATATGGAGTGCAAGCTCAGTTCAGTTCAGTTGCTCAATCATATCTGACTCTGTGACCCCATGAACTGCAGCAGACCATGCCTCCCTGTCCATCACCAACTCCTGGAGTTTACTCAAACTCATGTCCATTGAGTCAGTGATGCCATCCAACCATCTCATCCTCTGTCGTCCCTTTCTCCTCCTGCCTTCAATCTTTCCCAGCATCAGGGTCTTTTCCAATGAGTCACTTCTTTACATCAGGTGGCCAAAGTATTGGAGTTTCAGCTTCAACATCAATCCTTCCAATGAATATTCGGGACTGGTTTCCTTTAGAATGGACTGGCTGGATCTCCTTGCAGTCCAAGGGACTCTCAAGCGTCTTCTCCAACACCACAATTCAAAAGCATGAATTCTTCAGTGCTCAGCTTTCTTTATAGTCCTACTCTCACATCTATACATGACTACTGGAAAAACCAGAGCTTTGACTAGACAGACCTTTGTTTGCAAAGTAATGTCTCTGCTTTTTAATATGCCGTCTAGATTGGTCATAACATTTCTTCCAAGAAGCAAGTGTCTTTTAATTTCTTGGGTGCAGTGACCATCTGCAGTGATTTTGGAGCCCAAAAATGTAGTCTGTCACTTTTTCCACCATTTCCCCATTTATTTGCCATGAAGTGATGGGACTGGATGCCATGATCTTAGTTTTCTGAATGTTGAGTTTTAAGCCAATTTTTTCACTCTCTTGTTTCACTTTCATCAAGAGGCTCTTTAGTTCTTCTTCGCTTTCTGCCATAAGGGTGGTGTCATCTGCATATCTGCGGCTGTGTGGCACAAGGATCAACTGTGAGGAGATACCCCACATCCAAGGGCAGAGAAGTCCCAGCAAGATTGAGTACAAGCATATTTTCAAATGCTTGTTCAGTTTATGAGTTGTTTTCAAACTTAAAATACCACATATATCAGCAAACTTTTTCTTTTACAGCTTATGTTACAAGAATATGAGATAATGAAAAACTATATTATTAATTCTGTTGAAATGAATTTCTAGGCCAACTTGGAAGTACTCTTCCTTATGGGTGCCATGTTGACAAACTGAACCCTATATAACTTACATCTGCCTATAAATGCTTCTCTGTACCTGAAGTGCAATATATCCAATCAACTAATCTCCGAATGCCAAGACAGCTTTGGGTGTTAGTGCAAGTTCATGTGCCCACCACACAGGGAGGCTAAATACACCAACACATCAGAGTTTGGAGCAGAGGAAGGTTTATTGCAGGGCCATGTAAAGAGACAGATGTCTCATGCCCTAAAAAGCCCTGAGCTCCCTGAAGCATTTTGGCAAAGAACTTTTAAAAGCCAGGTGAAAGAGGTGGGTTGTAGAATATGTAATCGGCTTGTGCACAATTCTGTTATTGCATGATGGTGAGGTAACAGGATGGGGTCACAAGGGTTAACATCATTAGTCCTTAGGCTCCAGGAGGCCTGGGCCCATGTGCTCATGGTCCTCAGTGGTCCTCATGATCTTCCATTTGGTTGCAGGATGGTGGTTTCACATCTGTAAAATAGCTCAGGAAATGTTCATCAAAAAAACTGTTACTAGGTACTTCAGAGAGGAACTAAAGCAGAAGATATGTGGAAAGCCTGTTCCAGGAAACCCCATGGGGTCCATCTCCATTAGCTGAGTTTTATATTTATTTATTTATTCCTTCTCACCCCAAACAAGGTTGGTTGACAAGGTGATCCCAGACAACCATTTCTGGTTTCTCTCCCCTATTCTTTGTCTTTTATCCTAGAAAAGCTTCCTGCCTTCTGCCCCCATTTTCAGTTCTCTGGTGCCTGTCCACTCCATGAAGTGTTAAATACAGTTTGTTTGCATCGCCTAAGCCATCTACCTTAATAATTAAAAATAAATCTTTTAGCTGTTTTATATACAGAAAATGCCTACTATAAAACAATGGTTTTCACCTAACATAAAAAAATGGTTCCCTTTGGTAATTGTTTCCATGTGCACTAAGATTCAAATATTGTCCTATGAGTCTCTCTTTGAGAGTTGCTCCTTCAAAAGATTACTTGATGCCTCTGACTCTCTAGGAACTTTGCAAATGACATTGGAGCCATGGGACACGTGCACTGACTCTTACTTGTATAAGATTCTCAGAAGCCAGCAGTGGCTACAGAGTTTGGGAATTGAAAGTAATGAAAACTTTTCTCTTAGTGTAAATATTCTCACTTAAAAAACCACAGAAATAAATGAATTATAACTAATAAAAGAAGAATTTTTGTAAAGCTCTTAAGACTGCACCATTAGTCCATATCCTAGAAAAATCTGGATAGTGTAAATAGCTTACACTACATAGGTAGGAAAAAATCAGTAGTGCATTTATTGTTTTGAAATTCAAATAAACAGTATGGTTGTTAAACACAAGCAACCAAAAATTTTGAAAATCAGTCTGTATTAATACTTGCTTCTGTTCTATTAATATCTGGTTTCTTTGTTTGTCTTGTTTCTTATTGATACGGGAAATATTGCAGTATCTTTTAGCCTCAGAATTCCAAAAGGGAAAAGAAATTCTATATTTCTCTTAGTAGAGGTGAGAAGGAAAAACTTAAGCAGATGTGATTATCATTATCATTTTTAAAATGAGTACTATGATAATGTGTTAAGAACAAAAACAATTTCAAGTGTCTCCAAAGAATATGAAAATCCGAATTAATTTAGGGCTTCAGTGGACTAGATAGAACAGTAGCAAAAATAAGATCTTATTTCCATTTCCTAAAACATAGAGTGATTTAAATCACATGGGCAGAGTATTTCAGTGAAATGTAGTGATTTCAGGGGAATGAAATTTTAGTGAATGTCAAATGTCAAAAAAGGGTCAAATATAAGAATGAGGGAATAGGAAGTGATTTAGAAACACTAAAAAATTGTAGTAGTAATGAATTTATAGTCAGTAGTAAAAATCTTTCTCCTCCTCAACAAGTTATTCCTCTATTCATTTATTTATTAGAAATACAGAAATTCTATTATATTTCTGTTTTGTATTTTGAAAAAATTGCATGCTTATTATTCACAAAACTTCAACTGTTTCTAAAACATTTATTTAGGTAGAAAAGAAAAAATAAAAATTTTAGCAATAAAAAATATGGAGAAAGTTCAAAATTAATCAATGTATTAAATATATGTTCCTGAGTAATAAACCTCTCTGGATCTAAGTTTCTTCCTCTGTGAAAATTAAGTAGAAGTAGATAAAATTTACTATCCAATTATGCTACATTTGTCAACTATGAGAAGAAGTGGACTTGCTGATAGGCTGACCCCCTTTCTGACAGTTGTGAATTCTCTATTTTGCTGGCCAAATTATATATCAACATGCCTACTACTCTGTGAAGCTGTAAGGATAGCCATAATCTTAATCCTTAAAACAGCCTCCAGAAATCTTAATAACTACACCTTGAGCGAAATCTTCCTCTTCTGAAGGGGTGATTTGTCAAACTGGTGATTTTGACTCATTCTGACTCAGCTAAGGTATTCAAGATCTCAAGTTAGTTTTGTTCTCCATTCAGACAGTGACTGGGAAACACTGGAAATCTCTGTCTACATGTGTGAGGGTGGGAGAGGAGGGAGCAGACACCTTCTTTTCTGGACAAAGAATCATGACTAAATGACCATGGGGACAAACACACACTGATTCGAGGAAACTGGAAAAGGTTGCAAAATAGATGGATTGTGACTATGCTATAAATAACCTGGTTAAGGCTTAGCTTAGGGTCTTCCTTGGTGGACCAGACAGTAAATAGTCTGCCTGCAATGTGGGAGACCTGGGTTCCATCCCTGGGTAGAGAAAATCCACTGGAAAAGGAAATGGCAACCCACTCCAGTATTGTTGCCTGGGAAATCCCATGGATGGAGGAGCCTGGCAGACTATAGTCCATGGGGTAGCAAAGAGTCAAATATCACTGAGCAACTTCACGATCACTTTAAGGCTTAGATTAAATTTGAGAAACATCAGACTTGTGGAAGGACTCTAGATGTTTCAAATGAAAACATGAGTTACTATGAAGTGTTATTGATATTCTTTAGTACCAGAACATGGGATTCAACAGACAAAATCATGAAGTCTTTTGGAACTCCAAACAGACAAGATTTTCTTTAAATAACTAAATTTGGGGCTATGAATAAAAAGTAGTTAAAATTTCTTCTCTGTGATTATATGCCCAGGTACATATAGTTTTCCCCTGTTATTATGCCTTTGTTTATCTTCTTCATTTAGTTGCTGAATTTCTTTACATCCTCTGCCACATACTTCCATTCTACCCCCTTGACATGAAGGTAAGAAGAACTTGACCTGGTTTCCCCCACTCCCAGCCTTCCTTGCCCCTCCTCATGGTGATCTATTGCAGTTAGTGACTTTTACAGACAAAAACAACAGGTTAACGGAAATTGCATTTTCCAGAAGCTGCAGAAGAGAACTAATTTGATGAGGGTCTCAAAGCTAGTTTATTGGCAAAATGATAACTAGAACTCAGATCTTTTCCAGTTCTGTCATTGCTACTCATACTCTGCCTCTCTGACATCAGACAAATTCCAGAAACTTGTACAACTCCTTATACCTTGGCTTAGCTTTGTAGATCTGTTATAACAAAATATTACAGAGTGGAGGTTAAAACAACAGAAACGTCTTCTCTCATCTCACAGTTCTGGAAACTAGAAATCCAGAATCAAGGGGTTAACAAGTTATGCACCCTAGGAAGTCGACAGGAAGAATCCCTCCTTGTTTCTTCCAAGTTTCAGGTGGCATTTGATCATTCTTGTTGTTCTTTGTCTTGTAGCTGCATCACTCCAGTTTCTGCCTCTGCTATCACGTGACTCTCTTCCCTGTGTATCTGTCTTCATATCACCTTTCCTCTTTCAAAAGGACAACAATTATATTAGATCAAAAGCCCACTCTACTCCAGTGTCTCCTTATCTTAAATAATTACATCTGCAATGACCTTATTTCCAAATAAGTTCACATCTAGATGTATTGGGAGTTAGGGGGGAAGTTGGGTACCCAACTCATACCCCATAACATGTAGGCTGAGATCTACAGAGATCTGGAAGGGCAATTAGAGAGGCCAGGAAAGCGAGTTCTAATGAGGGTTTCTCATTTGCTTCCCATAGTTCCATTTGACTTTCAACTTGTGTTCTATTAACAAACACTGGGAGGAACTTTGCAACCAGGAAAATGGACAGATGCTCATCTCTGTTTCTGTCTTACTCTCTCACCCCAAAGCAGTTGATAGTCTCCATTTGGAGAAACCAAAGCAGTCTTTGCCCCTACTTCCTGTCTTTCCATCACAAAAGGTAAGCCTCAGCCTGATTTACAGTCATTAACCACTGACTAGGCAGTGAGCATCACTATGGCTAATGGAAACTTTCTCCTCAGCATAAACTGTGCAGTTCTCTAATTTGTTTAGCTAAACTGCATTAGTCATACTGAAGTTTTATTATCAGAGTCAAATACAGGAAGCTAGAGTGGACATGCTGTATTTTAAAAAATTAAAACATTAAAAAAAATAAGCTTGGCATATTGATGACCTAATTTTCTAAACAAAAGGCTCATTCCTTTTAATCCCCCGTATTACTGTAAATTCTATTTCTGCCTATAGGTCATACTGTTGAAAATGAGATTCAAAAAGAACAACAACCCTCTAACAACAACACACACATATTTCATGTTAGGTTTTGCTTTAAGATCACCTTTGCTAAGGTTTTTTTTGAGTTGGGTGGGAGAGGTATGGCCCTGGATTTCTACCAGAGCATATCATTATAAATTTAGATGAACAAACTGTGACTCTTTGTCTGACTTGAACCTGACACTTTATATTCATAAATATGATTTTTGTATGTTTTCCCAGTGGTCCAAGACAAGCAATTGTGGCCAATTGTTCTGTCATTTCTATAGAGGTCACTTCATTTGATCTGTTTATTTCTCCCAGCCTTTTCTATGAATGGGCCCTTAAGTATACCTTTTCTTACCCTTACTAATTATCATTTGTTGTTTGTTTGTTTATAACAGATAAAGAACATGCAGCCTTTGTTAAGGACTCAGTCAGTGCTACTGGATAAGTCCTAGTATTACTGTGTGAGACATATTACTAGTGCACTGGATCCTGCTGGGTGAGTGAGTTTTCACTGTGGCGCACAATGTTTTACAGGGACTTTGACTCTAATCTTGCAGATATACATTATGTAAAGCCCTTTCAGCTTGTTATCATATTGTGGGTCCACTTGAAATCTACCCTTCCAAAAGAGCCTGACTGAGACTGACTGCAGCCTCCATTTTATCAGATTCACTATGACTATTTTCAATGCCTACAATGGAGCTCATGTCATAGTAAGCAAGTCTAAATAATATATCCCTAACATGTAGAAGAAGCAGACAACTGTTTCTTGCTGTGCACTGTGCTGTGCTCAGTTGGGTCTAACTCTGTGCGAACCCATGGCCTATAGCCCGCCAGGCTCCTCTGTCCCTGGAATTTTCCAGACAAGAATACTGGAATGGGTTGCCATTTCCTTCTCCAGGGGTTCTTCCCGCCTCAGGGATCGAACCCACGTCTCCTGCATCTCCTGAACTTGCAGGCAGATTTTTTACCACTGCACCAACTTAAAGTCTACATTAAAAAAAAAAAAAAAAATTCTTATTCTTGGTGTTGAATTAAGTCTCTCCTACAATAAAGGTTTTTCTAGACACCTATGTTAATTAAAGGCTTCTCTGGGTGATTTAGTGGTAAAGAGTTGCCTGCCAATGTAGGAGACTCAGGAACCTTTGGTTTGATCCCTGGGCTGGGAAGATCCCCTGCAGAGAAGGAAATGGCAACTCACTCCAGTATTCCTGCTTTGGGAAATCCCATGGACAGAGAGGTCTGGCAGGCTGTATATAGTCCATGAGGTTGTGGAAGTGTCAGACAAAACCTAGCAACTAAGCAATAGCAATGTTAATTAAAACTGCTTATATTACAAGAGCGGAAGAGAAGTCTACAATTTGAAAATTCTCAGATAAATCATCTTATAGGTATATGTTTTAGGTTTAGTGGATTTAGTAGATGCCAAACAGGCAGAAATTCACTTGAAAGAAAGTGGTGAAAATGTTTATGTATTTTCTTTCAAAAGTTCAACTAAAGTAATTAGATTAAGAAACCAATAACTTTATGTTTGCTTCTGGAATTTGTTTTGGATAAGCAATTTATTTAGTAGATTCTGCATTACCAAGTTAATTTTTTATGATATTTGCAAATGGATCAAACAAGGTAGCAGTATCTTCTTCTTGCAAGAAGAGAAAAAAAGCAGCACTGAAAATAAATGTCCTAGGCATAACTCTCACATAATTCAAATCACCCAACACAGTGTTTGAAGCCAATCTAAATGGCTTTACCCATCCCTACCACTGCCTCCCACACTGAAAATAGGCCCCTCTCTAAGATGTCTTCATGATGAATGAGCTAATGTTTATGAAGCACTTTAGAGATCCTTGGGCAAGACACTATCTAATTACAAAATATAGTTCTCATTATTAAATGGAAGCTATTTTCCCCCTGTGTTTTTCGTTATCCATACCATTTCCACACCTTACCCTCCTGATGGTTTCCATTGCAAAGTGGAATCAGTTTCTTAAAAAAAAAAATGGGTGTGGGGGGAGCTCAATAATTTTAAGTCACAGTGCATTGCACATACCCAGAAAAGCCTAGATCGCTTCCAAATTCAAGGACTAATAAAAATTGGAAGCACTCCAGTAATTTTAAATTGCTTTGCACATGAAGAGTGATTTAAAATCATTGAAGTGGTTCAATTTTTTTTATATATGCACTTCAATTTAGAAGTGAGTCAGACAGACAGCATCATAGCGTAGAAGTCCAAGACATCGAATTAATGTTTAAAAAGTTAGGAATTAGACTAAAGCATAACTGAGGGAACCAAAATCAAACAATCAGAAGAATCAATTGGGCCATTAAGTTGAAAGACCCTGGTGAATGTCTGGACACATTTTCCAAGACCTATCTTCACCTGGTCCATGGCTATCACTTTGTCTTCACGACAATATTTAAAATCTTTGTTGCTAATTTATAAATGTACTATGTATGCTTTTTAGTCAGATTTTTTAGTATTATTTATTTTTGTCTGGTCATTTAATTTTCATGTGACAATCTATGTAGAAATATAATGTAAGAACTCTACTTTTACAAATGCAATTTAAACTTTCTACAGTCACATTTAAGAAAAGAAAAATGCAAAATTAACTTTAATAATATATTTAATTTAAGCTAACATATCCAAAATACTACCATTTCAAGATGTAATTGATAAAGTTATTCAGATATTTAAGTTTTTTCTTTTTTTAGTCTTTGACATCTGGTGTGTGTTTTACATTCACTATGTGTTTCAACTTTTAGGGGCCACCTTTTAAATGTTCAATAGCTTCATGTTGCTAGTGACTACCATATTGGACAGTGCAGCTATAGACTTGAAGCTCTGAACTGTATTTTCTACTCTTCAACCTCAGTTATGCTTCCAGTTTGCATTTTTCATTACTTTGTGGATATCATAGTCAACAGTGAAGGTTTATTAACATAAAAAGAAAACCAAACAAAGCAAGATCAAACAATCCAGTGATTCTTCTTCAGGCCACAAGCAATTTGAAAACACATATTCTACCTGAGCTGCGTATAGCACTGAAACAGAAAGCTGACATATGGAAGGCCTAGGGCTAAATTTCAGCATCTATGCATTTATGCATAAAATTCAAATATGGCCAAGGAAAAGACTCTATATTAACCATGACAGAAAAAAGAAAAAGAAAACACAAGAATAATTTTCAGTGGTGAAATTGAGCAAGAGTTTATTAACAGCTATCAAAGAAGGAGCATCTTTTAACTAGTAAAGAGTCTGGTCAGTGATTGTTTCCTATCTCAAATCTTTGCTGGAAAAGGCATTCTATGCTCAAGGGACAGATTTTTCAGAGCCTCCCAGGCCAGCACATGGGGATATGAGTAAATGTAAAAAAGATGGCACCACACAGTGGATGCATTGTCGGGAAAGCAAATGATTTTACATGACTCAGAGCAAAGAAAGGATGTAAAAGGCCACGAATGACAGCTTGATGGATAGAGATGGATGGCCAAAGAGAAACCTCACTTAAAATTCTTCCTTTGAACATTGCTCCACTGAAGAATTGCATAGAACTATACTGTAGTTTTTCTCCTTTTCTAGTCTTTTAATTATTTCTATGCCTGATTCTAAAATCAATGTATGTTCTTTATAACAATGTTGAAAGTATGAAAAAGAAAGAACAATAAAAGATGACCTTTCTTCCCATCCATCAGAGGAAGTCTTTGCTAACATTTCAACTTATTTTGAAATCATTGTTAACATTTTGACATATAACTTATATATATATATATATTTCTTTTCAGATTATTTTTCATTATACGGCTTTATAAGATATTGAGTAAAGTTTCTTGTGGTATATAATATGTCCTTGTTTTTTACCTATTATATATATACAATTTGTGTGTGCATGCCCAGCCAGTTTAGTCTTGTCCAAGTCTTTGTGACTCTATGGTCTGTAGCCCGCCAGCCTCCTATGTCCATGGGATTGATTCTCCAGGCAAGAGTACTGGAGTGGGTTGCCATGTCCTCCTCCAGGAGATCTTTCAAGCCGATATCGAACCTGCATCTAATGCATTCAAGGTGGATTCTTTACTCACTGAGCCACTGGTAAAAGTGAATGCATGTGAACTTTATATATACTTCATATATTTTGCTTTATATAATAGTGAGTATCTTTTAATCCCAAACTTCTAATTTATCCCTCCCCCACCTCCCACTATTCATTTTGCTAACCATACATTTGTTTTCTATTCTTTTAAACATTTTCCAGAGTATATGGTTTGTTCTTATGCATGCAATTTAAAATTATCTCCCTCAAAGAAGAAATGAATTGTTCAGTGGTGTGACAACTTTTGGCTTCCAAAATGACATTAGAATACTCTGGGTCATATTTGGCTTGTAACACAGAGCAAAAATTTACCCAATACTCTTTCAAAGATTTCCTAACAGTTGTAAGCTAAAGGCCTATTTTTTAAGAAGTCCAAATTAACATATAATAACTTAACTAGAAGTCATGTGAAGCTTCATGGTTTCAATTGTTTTTAGTTTAATTTTCTTTCAAAGTGCAGCTTAGAGAGTGTGAACCCGCACAAACAAAATCTAAAAAGGGGGATTTGCACAGTCTTCAGAAACTGAGATGCATGATACTCACAGATTTATTCAGTAGCTCAAAGGGTCTGTATGTCCAGCATTGCAATCTATCAAATTAACGAAAATGATGACTCCTCAGGCAGTTGGAATAAAATAGGTTTAAAAACTAAATAGCGAGGAAACCATTTAATGACTCTTGTGTGCATTTATGACTTCTGCGTGGATTTTTTAATAAGGATAGATGTGTTCTTTGTAAAGAAAAGAAGTTGTGTGAAACTGCAAATGCTCAGGTTAAGACCTGAGGATGAGAAAGTGTCTTCCTCGTGGAGCATTCTTACATTAAAAAAAGTGATTTTAAGCATAATTACTGAGAAACAAGAGTCTACTTGTCTAGATAATCCAGTTTTGGATCGAATAATACATCGTTAGCAGTGTGTATTTTACTCTTGTTACCTGTTTAACATTTTTAAAAGGGCCACTTCAGAGGTGTTGTACACATTGTCTTTGATTCCATGCCTGTTTCATGGATAATAAAGTTTGTATTATTATTTATACTTAGTGCCTTTCATTTATACTTAGTACCTGTAGCCTTGCTACACCAAGTAAAGAAACATTTATTGAAGTAGGGGAATAGTTTAAGGTTAGGGACTTTGTATGTATATATCATTGAAGCATATTATATGTATATATGTATATTCTCTCTATATGTTTATGCAGATATATGTAACATGTACTTATGTGTATGTCTCTATATGTCTCATGTACTTAAAAGTATACTTATGAATGTTTTCTAAATTATCTTCTTGTAGAAGTTCCCCCTACCTCTTTCATATTCCACTGCATCCTATACCTTTTGTTTTCAGAAATATACTGATACTGTCTTCAAAGTATACTTAGACAAAGAGTACATTTTTTACTCATGCCATCTGTTATGGACTGTCGATATACTGGCAATAAGAAACACCAGCTTTTGTAGAAATATGAAGTATTTTTCTAGCCATTCATCATAGGGATGCTCCACAATGATGTAATTTGAATGCTCAGGGTAGCTTAATGAGGTATCAGTACAGAAATGGAAAATGTACAGGATCAGTCCTAGATAAAAACTGAGGAGTCAGCAGATAAATCTGTTCCTAAGTAGCAGCATTCAGAAAGAAAAAAAAGAATGACAATTGGTATGGAAAGTTCACGGAATGGCACCAAGAAAATATTCCAAAAATTATAGTTCAATGGCAAATTAAAATTGAAAGACAAAATCTTGGTTGAATACCAGAGAACTGGCTTCAGATACCCTGTGAAAATTTTTCTTGAAGACTTCTTTTGTTACTGCACTGTTTCTATCCACATTTCACTACTTTGATTGATTTAAATGTACCACTCATCTTACAACTGGGTCTCAGGGTAAAATCTCTCCAAATATACCATGAATTTAAAGTCTGGACTGGTACCACGAGAAATCTCGTTTAATTCCGCTCAGGGTGGGATTGGGCCAGCTTCTAATGGAGAGTAAGATCACCCTGTCTGTTAGAAGGGTATGTTGTGCGTGGTGTGGAGCTAGAACACTAGGAGAGCAAGTCCAAGAAGGAAAGCCATGGATAGTAAAAACAGTGGAGCAAGTGGCTTCTAGGACTCATCATTGCTCTTCTTGGGTAGACAGATGAATCAAGATAATTCCATTACACTTGGTGTTCTATGTGACATGGTATTGCTTCTAAATAGTGAATATTTCACCAGAATTCGTATGTGGAAATGGAGTCAGGAAAGTAAACTGCAACTTTGAGTGATTCTAGACCAGACCTGGAGTTTCTCAGAGATGCCTCAGGGAATCTATAGCAAGGGGTGGGATGGAGCAGGAAGGAGAAGAACCCAGAGGAAGTGCTCTGCCTCCTGCATCCCTTCTTCAACTAGAGGAACTCCACATAATACTGCACTTGAGTAAAAGACTTTACCGTTAAAAGTAGTCTAAAGATTTCTGCTTTAGATAACCATTTTTTTGTGGACATGGAAGCAGTTACACATACTTCACTGATAATAAAAGCCATCATTGCTGATTACTGCTTTGAAGTTTCACAGGTCTGTTGTAGGAGAACTGTATGCTGGTTAATAAGAAAGATCACATGCACTCCAATTTTCATTGCAGTATATTTACAATATCCAGGACAGAGAAGTAACTTAAATATCCACTGACAAATGAATAAATAAAGAAGATGTGGTATGTGTGTGTGCTAATTCCCTTCAGTTTTGTCCAACTCTTTGCGATCCTATGGACCATAACCCACCAGGCTCCTCTGTCCACGGGATTTTCTAGACAAGAATACTGAAGTGGGTTCCCATGCTCTCCTCCAGGGGATTTTCCTGACCCAGGGATTGAACCTGTATCTTTTACATTTCTTGCATTGGCAGATGGGTTCTTTACCACTAGCACCACCCTGGAAACCCAAAGATGTGGCACATTACAATGGAATATTACTCAGCCATAAAAAGTAACAAAACTGGATCATTTGCTGAGCTGTGGATTGACCTAGAGTCTGTTATACCGAGTGGAGTAAATCAGAAAGAAAAAAATACATATCGTATATAAACACATATATATAGAATCTTGAAAAATGGAACAGATGAACCTGTTTGCTGGGCAGGAATAAGAGTCACAGATATAGATAACAGACATGTGGATGCAGCAGGGGAAAGGGAGGGTGGGGAAAGGGAGACCTACAAACATTACCCATGTGTAAAAAAATAGCTTAATGGGAACCTGCTGTATAGCACAGGGAACTCAACTTGATGCACTGTGATGACCTAGAGGGGTGGGATGGGAAGGAGGGAGGGAGGTTCAAGAGGGAAGGATACATGTATCCATATAGCTGATTCACTTTGTTGAACACATCATTGTAAAGCAACTCTCCTCCAATAAGAAAGAATGACAGACAGAAAGAAAAGTCAGCATCTCCTGTGGTTTCTGGCAGAACTCTCCCTGTGCAACACAATCCTTTTTGGACCCTGATATTTCCTTTGTGAGCAGCTGTGACACAGTCAAGGTTAAAATGAAGTGCCAGTGCAGGTTGTTGAAGCAGGCAGTAGTCACTGAGGATTACAGTTGCTGAGGGAGGTACAGGCACCCCAAGCATGTTGAGTGGTTCTGGGCTTTCATATTCCAGGCATCTCTAACCATTTTACAACACTGAACTAGGCAGAAGATATCTGAATTTCTATAGCACAGTGATGGGCTCCAGGATATTGCTTTAAGACAACTCAAATTCCTCCAACTACCTACATATAAACATATGAAAAGTGTTGGTACTGCTTCCCTGAATGAACTAGTAGTTTGAGGCTGGGTAATGAAATAGGCCAAGATGTTATACAGGAATATTTTCTCCACTCAGAAATAAAGAAAACTCTATTCTAGTACTTCTGGAAGACAGTGGGATCTTGTCATTACAGAATTCTAGTATTACTTCTGTCATATCAGCTTGCACTCACATAAGAACACTCAAATCAAGGGACTTTTGATAAAGTCACAGTGAATGTAGCCATGTTTCAAATATGCTCTGTCATTTACATTTATAAATACTGTTGTATATTTCTTGGCACTCTCAAAGTCTCTAAGGCTTTGATGATTTTTTTTTTCATTTATATCATACTACAAAAGAATTACTTCAAATACTACCATAATTATTGACTTCCATAATGGCCACTTTAATTGAAATCATTTGGGATTTCCCAATGGTTGTCATTCAAAGGCCATATAAAAGAATGACCTATTAGCAGCTTTAGATTGCTACAAACTGTTAACAAGGGGAATTCCACTTTCATCCAACTTCTATCCTAAGGATTATATCATTTCAAAGGAACAAATCTGTGTCCCATCATGATTCCATCAATTAACACTTGGGTTTACCTACTACACACTGTATTCAAATATATCTCATATGAATTTGGTTATTATTCACAGGAAGAAGATTAATTATTCTTAGAATTAGAGATTGTTAGTGAGCTCTAAAATTCTTATCTAAATCATTTACTTCACAGATAATCTAATAAATTGGCAAACATTGTGATCTTAGGTGTGATGTTACAAAAACATTTCTTGGTAGGGAGGATTTTTAGAACCAATAACCTTAAAATACCTTGAACTAGAACTTAATTAACCAGAATCATAATTAACTATGTTTGCATTCAATATATATGAAGAAGCAATGTTTAATAGTTTTTGTCTATTCTCTCACTGGGCTTCCCTAATAGCTCATTTGGTAAAGAATCTACCTGAAATGCAGGAGACCCTGGTTCAATTCCTGGGTTGGGATGATCCTTTAGAGAAGGAATAGGCTACCTACTCCAGTATTCCTGGGCTTCTCTTGTGGCTTAGCTGGTAAAAAATCCACCTGCAATGTGGGAGAACTAGGTTTGATCCCTGGGTTGGGCAGATCCCCTGGAGAAGGAAAAGGCTACTCACTCCAGTATTCTGGCCTGGAGAATTCCATGGACTGTATAGTCTATGGGGTTGCAGACTCAGACATGACTGAGCAGCTTTTCACTTTCACCATTCTCTTAACATATTTTTCAAACAGCGTTTTTAAAATATGACTATTGTTCTAGACAAACCTAGACAGTGTATTAAAAAAAACAGAGACCATTATTTTGCCAACAAAGGTCCATACAGTCAAAGCTATGGTTTTTCCAGTATTTATGTATGGATGTGAGAGCTGAAACCTAAAGAAGGCTGAGAACCAAAGAACTGATGTTTTTGAGCTGTGGTGCTGGAGAATACTCTTTTTTTAAAATACAAATTTATTTAATTGGAGGTTAATTACTTTATAATATTGTATTGGTTTTGCTATACATCAACATGAATCCGCCACAGGTATACATGTGTTCCCCATCATGAATCTCTCTCCCTCCTCCCTCCCCATACCATCCCTCTGGGTCATCCCAGTGCCCCATCCCCAAGCATCCAGTATTATGCATCGAACCTGGACTGGCGATTCATTTCATATATGATATTATACATGTNTTTGGCCACCTGATGCGAAGAGCTGACTCATTGGAAAGGACCCTGATACTGGGAAAGATTGAGGGCAGAAGGAGAAGGGGACAACAGAAGAGGAAATGGTTGAATGGCATCACTGATACAATGGACATGAGTTTGAGCAAATTCTGGGAGATAGTGCAGGACAGGGAAGGGAGGCCTGGCCTGCTGCAGTTCACGGGGTTGCAAAGAGTCAGAAGTGACTTAATGACTGAACAACAGCAACAATTTTTCTAGATCCTAAGATTAGGACATTTTCAATAAAGAAATGATTTCAGTATATTTCATAGAATTTGGTACACATTTATGTTCTTCTTTCTCACTAAGCAAGGATATTTAGCTGATTTATATTCAGAAAGGATTTCAGTGATAATACTGAAACAAAGAGATTACTCTGAATTAAAAACTACAACACAATTAACCAGAATACCTGCTGATCAGAATGTTCCATCTCTGGTTATTATTTTACTTCATCTGGCACCAGAGGATCTAAAAGTATATTGGATTAATTGTAAGCCTTCTAATAGCCAACTAAAATAAAGAGATGATAGTGGAGTTGGTAGACCTAGAACAAGTCACTCAAACCTTATCTTTTTTCTTTCAGAGACACGTGATTCAGTTCAAGAATATTCTACTTTATCAAGATTTTCAATGTTGGGATATCTTCAGAAGCAAAATTCTTACTACTCAATTTACTCAATAAGTCTTCCTTGAGCTTAAGTGAGGTTTTAAGCTTCATAACATAAATGAACAAATTGCCTTTTAGACATTTCTTGATATTATGTCATATATTATTTAGGTTGCTTGCTTGCTCAGTTGCTCAGTGTGTCTGACTCTTTCTGTCCCCATAGACTGTAGCCCACCAGGCTCCTCTATTCATGGGATTTTTTCATGCGAGAATACTGGAACAGCTTGCTAGTCCTTCCTCCGGGGAATCTTCTATACCCAGGGAGGCAACATGCATCTCCTGCATCTCTGTATTGGCAGGCAGTTTCTTTACCAGTGAGCCACTTGGGAAGTCCATTATTTAAGTTATTATTTAAAAACTCAGCAATTTATTTTCAGCATATGTTCAGCTCAATTTACCATTCAATCACAAAGGGCTTGTATACAATGTATACTCATCTCCATCACTCTCTGTACAGTAAATAATTGGCAACGTCTGACCAAGTTGACTAGCTTCTTTAAAATAGAGCAAGTGTGCTCCTAAAGTATTGTCTACAAAATCATCTATTATTCAAAGGTCTTAAAGTTTCAGACATGTTTAGCATACAGAAAATAACATAAAACTTAAATGAATTCTAAGTTTTCTGATATCTGTCGGCATAAATTAATTTTGTGATGCTATGTCAATTTTATTTTCTGAATTTAATATGCATTAGTTTTACCCTCTTGAGATTGGAATTTTCCTTCTTAATTCACTCTGAGTACATTTTTAAAATAGTAGCAGATAACACCTCTGACCAAATAAGAAAGAGAACCTTTAACCTATATTAGCTTATTGTACTGTTATTTTTGTGTTCGTGTCTCAATAGCTCTTGCTATTCCTATGGCTGCTGATTATTTTTATCACGTAGCATGCTGCTGCTGTTTAGTCACTAAGTCATGTCCGACCCTTTGCAACTCCGTGGACTGTGGCCTACCAACAGGTAAGAATACTGGAGTAAGTTGCCATTTCCTTCTCCAGGGATCTTCCTTCCCAACCCAGGGATCAAATCTGAGTTTCCTGTGTCTTATGCATTGGCAGATGGATTTTTTACCACTGAGCCACCAGGAAAGTCCACCATGTAGCAGAGATTTATGCTTAAGTTTTTAGCAGTGTGAATAATGAGAAAAGAATTTACTTACTTCTAAGTAATCATTTGTAGCAGTTTACTCAAAACATGACATCCAAGCTTTTCATATTTGTAAGCCCACACGTTTCATATTTCTTGTAGTTCTAATATTGATTCTAATTTTATTCAAAAAGAAGAGAGTGATAGAAAAATTTTAATATATAAAATATAAGTCTTCCTAAGACTTTCTTAGAAGAAATAATCAGACATTACTCAAGCCCATAGATAATCTTCCTTCACAAACTGGGTCAGGAAATATATGTCCCATTTCAAAAAAGAACACTGAAATTTGGAGAGAAGGATGATTCTATAAAATTAACACAAAACTTCTTTCAAAATGTTTCGATTATGGGTCAGAGGAAAACAGTATTGGAAGTTTCAATTGAGCAAAAGGGAGTAAGAAAATGAAATTTTATATTAAATGCAAAATTTGAAAGCACATTCTAGGCAAAACATCCAATTCAAATCAAACAGTTTGCTTAGGGAAAAAAACAACAGTGGTAACCTGAATCTATAGTTCTCTATACATCCTCCCCCTAAAACAGTAGTGCAAATAGAACCACAGTAGTGGTTATAAGATCAACAGTAGTGCGAATAGAACCACACAGGACCCATACTTCCAACATTATTACTAGGAAATTGAACATATTATAACTTTTGCATTGAATGGAGAAAGAGAGTAACCCTTAGAAATGTGACAGCAAATATAAATAATAAATTAGGAAAAAAATTAAGGAGTCTCATAAAATGACAGAGGACCCTAAGATATGACAGTCTTTACCCATCTCTCTAACCAACAAAATCATCCATTTAAAAATTGCATTTTTTCACACTGACAGAAGAGGGAGCTTTTGAATATGGACCCTTGTCCAACTACCTAGAAATAAGAACCCATTTTATACAAAACTATGTTAAGAAGAAAAATAAAAAATAAGAATTGCAATATTCAGATGACAACAATTTCACCCTCTGAAATTATGAAGCAAAAGAGAGCAACTGAAACACAGTGCTTCTAACTTAATTAAATATTCTTAAACGTGCAGTTGGAGCTATGTATGTATATGTATAGATCCATTTCTTATTGTAATAAATACATACCAGTTCAAGTGCTAAGAAGAGAACTGGATAAGTAATACAATGGAAATATATGCAATGAGAATCTATAGAAATTGGGAAAGAAATTAAATAAACAAAACTATCTTTGAATCATAAAAATGAAGAATGAATTACAAAGTGATCAACAGAGAATAGACTCAAATAAAAATCATATAAGAGACATTGAGGAATAGCAGAAAAACTAGGCAGAGAATGAAAATGATGTAAAGGGAGAAATAAAGAAAGATCATAGAAAAAGCGCTCGAAATGGAAGACATAAAAAGAAAAAAAATAACACCTGTGTAAATTGCATCCTTGTGAAAGAAAGAAAAATGATGACACACAGCTAATTAAACTATAAACCTCCAAACAATTCTACAAATAGAGCAGAAGTGCACATTAAAAGAACCTGTGGTGCATTTGGGAAAAACCTATCTACATGATCAACTCCAAGACATATCCTGGTAAAACTGCTAGAATTTAAAGACAGATAAAAGTATTCTCAGGGTCTTTAAGACAAAAAACAGATTGCTTAAATGTTTAAACTGTTAGGCTGGTTTCATATTTCTCAAGAGAAGCATCAGAGCAATGGAGCAGCATGTAAGACATTCAAATAAAGAAAATTCATGTCAAGAATTTTATATACTGCCAAGCTGTCTTTGGGCTTCCCTTGTGACTCAGCTGGTAAAGAATCTCCCTGCAATGCGGGAGACCTNTAAAAGAACCTGTGGTGCATTTGGGAAAAACCTATCTACATGATCAACTCCAAGACATATCCTGGTAAAACTGCTAGAATTTAAAGACAGATAAAAGTATTCTCAGGGTCTTTAAGACAAAAAACAGATTGCTTAAATGTTTAAACTGTTAGGCTGGTTTCATATTTCTCAAGAGAAGCATCAGAGCAATGGAGCAGCATGTAAGACATTCAAATAAAGAAAATTCATGTCAAGAATTTTATATACTGCCAAGCTATCTTTGGGCTTCCCTTGTGACTCAGCTGGTAAAGAATCTCCCTGCAATGCGGGAGACCTGGAGACCTGAGTTTGATCCCTGGGTTGGGAAGATCCCCTGAAGAAGGGAAAGGCTACCCACTCCAGTATTCTGGCCTAGAGAATTCCACGGTCTGTATAGTCCATGGGGTCACAAAGAGTCAGACACAACTGAGCAACTTTCAAGTTGTTAGCACCAAGTATTATAGAAAAAAAAAAAAAAGAAGAAGTTTTAAACATGTACAATTCAGGTAATAATTTATCCATAAACTTTTCCTAAAGAATCTACTTATATGCAGAGTACATCATGCAAAATGGCAGGCTAGATGAAGATTGCCAGGGGAACTATCAATAACTTCAGATATGCAGATGACAACACCCTAGTAGCAGAATGTGAGGAAGAACTAAAGAGCCTCTTGATGAAGATAAAAGAAGAGAGTCAAAAACCTGGCTTAAAACTCAACATTCAAAAAATAAAGATCATGGCAGCTGATCCTATCACTTCATGGCAAATAGATGGGGAAACAATGGAAACAGTCAAAGACTTTATTTTCTTGAGCTCCAAAATCACTGTGGGCAGTGACTGTAGCCATGAAATTAAAAGACAATTGCTCCTTGGAGGAAAAGCTATGACAAATCTTTTTAAAAAGCATAGATATAACTTTGCCAACAAAGGTCCGTCTCGTCAAAGCTATGGTTTTTCCAGTAGTTATATATAGATGTGAGTTAGACTATATAGGAGGCTGAGTGCTAAAGAATTAATGCTTTTGAACTGCGGTTTGGAGAAGAGTTTTAAGAATCCTTTGGGCAGCAAGGAGATCAAACCAGTCAGTCCTAAAGGAAATTAACCCTGAATACTCATTGAAAGGACTGATGCTGAAGCTGAAGCTCCAATATTTTGGCCACCTGATGCAGAGAGCTGACTCATTGGAAAAGACCCTGATGCTGGGAAAGATTGAGGGCAGGAGGAGAAGGGGACGACAGAGGATGAGATGGTTGGATGGCATCACTGACACAACAGACATGATTTTGAGCAACCTCCTGGAGATAGTGCAGAACAGAGGAGCCTGGTGTGCTGCAGTCCATGGGGTTCACAAAGAGTTATACAGGACTGAAGAACAACAAGGAATCTGCTACAGTTAGATCCTTATCTGATGAAGAAAAGACAGGGCAAATTTAGAAAAAAGGACTAAGGATGATTATTTAATAACATATGCAAGTATAGATATAACTGTAAGATAAGAATGGAAACACTTATAGAATAACAGCATGTGAATGTTCTATGCTCTAAAAAATAGAAAGAATGTAAATTTAAAATATGAAGAAAAGGGAAAGAGAAAAAGAAGAATAAGATAATTGATTCTATATGGAAAACAAGTGAAATCAAAGAAAACAATTTAAAACTGAGAAATTATTTATAAAAAGGTTTAAGAAGAGGATTAAATACAGGTACTTTGTATTTAAGTAGGATTGTATTTAAGAAGAGGATTAAATACAGGTAATTTGTACCTGTAAAAGATACAAAGTAACTACTTGAACAAAAATAAAAGCTTTCTTAATGACAAAGGAAGAAAAAGGAAAAAAAGAGAAAAAATCATGTCACATAGATTTTTAAAAAGCCCACAATAAATATAATATGCACACTGGGCTTCCTACATGACTCAGTGACTAAGAATCTGCCTGCAGTGTGGGAGACATGGGTTCAATCCCTGGGTCAGGCAGATCCCCAGGAGAAAGAAACAGCAACCCACTCCAATATTCATGTCTGAGAAATCCCATGGACAGAAGGAATGGGCAGGCTACAGACTATGACATCACAAAAGAGTCTGACATGACTTAGGGACTAAACAACAACAACAAATATACACAGTAATTATGACACAAAATAGTATGACAGAGTTTAAATAAAACATAAAAGTCATATAAAGAAAGAGAATGGACTGAATTTGCNGGACAGAAGGAATGGGCAGGCTACAGACTATGACATCACAAAAGAGTCTGACATGACTTAGGGACTAAACAACAACAACAAATATGCACAGTAATTATGACACAAAATAGTATGACAGAGTTTAAATAAAACATAAAAGTCATATAAAGAAAGAGAATGGACTGAATTTGCTCACTAAAAGGAAAAGATATTCAAACTGATTCACAGGGAAAACTTAATTCTGTGTTGATACAGACCTAAATTGTTGTTCCATCTCTGTCCTGTCTGACTCTTTGCAGCCCCATGGGCTCCAATTCAAAAAAGAGAGGGGGGAAAAGGCAAAAAATGTAACAGGCAAAGAGGAAACAAGAAGAAAGCAGGGGTGGTAAATATGACATCAGATAAAGATAATCAGGCCAAAAAGCATTAAGCAAGATATCTTTGTAATCCAAAAAAACTGCAATTCATAATGTAGATTTAACATTTATGAGTCCCTCTGAACCAAACAAAATAGCATCATTGACAATAGGATATTCTGACACACCATCCTTAGTGTAAAACCGGTCAACTGGACATGGAACAACAGGCTGGTTCCAAATAGGAAAAGGAGTACGTCAAGGCTGTATATTGTCACTCTCTTATTTAACTTCTATGCAGAGTACATCATGAGAAATGCTGGACTGGAAGAAATACAAGCTGAAATCAAGATTGCCGGGAGAAATATCAATCACCTCAGATATGCAGATAACACCACCCTTATGGCAGAAAGTGAAGAGGAACTAAAAAGCCTCTTGATGAAAGTG
>SJYA01001701.1:927909-1039940 GCA_006410615.1 Neotragus moschatus | reverse complement strand
TCTCGAGAGTCTTCTCCAACACCACAGTTCAAAAGCATCAATTCTTCGGCACTCAGCCTTCTTCACGATCCAACTCTCACATCCATACATGACCACTGGAAAAACCATAGCCTTGACTAGACGGACCTTAGTCGGCAAAGTAATGTCTCTGCTTTTGAATATGCTATCTAGGGTGGTCATAACTTTTTCTTCCAAGGAGTAAGCGTCTTTTGATTTCGTGGCTGCAGTCACCATCTGCAGTGATTTTGGAGCACAAAAAAATAAAGTCTGACACTGTTTCCACTGTTTCCCCGTCTATTTCCCATGAAGTGATGGGACTGGATCCCATGATCTTCATTTTCTGAATGTTGAGCTTTAAGCCAACTTTTTCACTCTTACTCTATATAAAATAGATTAACAATAAAGACCTACGGTATAGCACAGGGGACTATACTCAATATTTTATAATAACCTATAGGGGAAAGAGTCTGAAAAAGAATCTATATTTATTTATTTATCTATTTATCTATACATACATACACAGAAAGATAGACATTCAGTTGAATATAAATATAACTGAATCATGTTGCTGTATACTTGAAGCACATACAACATTGTAAATCAACTATATTTCAATACAAAGAAAGAATGAGGGAAAAATTCAATATAAGCAAAGCATCTAAACAAGTAATTTTTTTAAAGACCTTAAAATGGCCCTCAAATGTATTAAAAGATGTTTAACTTCTTTCATAAAAGGAAAATAAAATTTAAACCCAAATGCCATTTTTACATGGTTTGATAGGCCAAATTTAAAATTTTGACAATATTATTGTTGGAAAACCTCATTAGTGGCCATGCAAAATGGACAACCCTTTCGAAGGTGGATTGGACAGTATCTAACAAATTTACAAATGCCTTTGACCTGGAAATTCCACTTTTAGGAATTTACCCTGAGGGTATGCTTCTAACAAACATCTATCGTAGTTACAGATTACTGGCAATTCTAAATCGCTGAAAGAAAGGAGATTAATTGAGTAAACTATGGTATATCCACACAGTGGAGTACAATGCAACTTTAAAAAAGGATGAAGAAGATCTCTGTGAACTGATAAAGACTTTCAAATGTATATTGTTAAAGGGAAAAAAGCAAAGTGTAAAAGAGTTTCTATAGCATGCTGCTCTTCATTTTTAAAAAAAAGAGAAATAAGAAAACATTTATTTTTATTAAAAGAAACGTATGAAAGTATAAACCAGAAACTTATGGGACTGATTTCTTATGGGAGAAAGTAATTTTCTTGAGTAGATTTTTATATAATTTTGACTTTGGGAATCAAGTAAATATTCTGCATATTTAAAACCATAAAATGAAACTTAGGAGAGTAGGAGGTAAATCCCAGTGCAAGGAAATTCAAAGAATTCAACTTATGCTTTTGAAAACAGCTACACTTAAGGGAAAAGGAATTAATGGCANCTGATTTCTTATGGGAGAAAGTAATTTTCTTGAGTAGATTTTTATATAATTTTGACTTTGGGAATCAAGTAAATATTCTGCATATTTAAAACCATAAAATGAAACTTAGGAGAGTAGGAGGTAAATCCCAGTGCAAGGAAATTCAAAGAATTCAACTTATGCTTTTGAAAACAGCTACACTTAAGGGAAAAGGAATTAATGGCAGCAACTTTTAAGTATAGTGTTTCACTCTGTGCCCTTAGTCTTAAATGAATATAAATGTAAAAAAAAAAATCCCTGTAGACAAATCTTGAACTCTTATAATAGGAAAGATTGCCCCTGGATTACTGTAACCAAGGATTCAAAAAAAAAAAATCATTAATAAAGGGCATACAGCCATAATAACCCTCTTGATATAACAATCTGGATGGAAATATTATTTATTCAGCATTTCAGCCAAAACTCATAACCTGAACCTAAAAAAGAATCATCAGGAAAACCCAAATAATGAAATTTTCTGTGAAACAATTAGACTGTATTTTTCAATTTTCTTTTAATGCCAAAGGCACAAAAGCCAAAAAAAATTGTTATGGATTATCTTAGATTAAAAAATACTGAAAAGACACTGAATTGCAACCAGTACTGGGAAAGATAGATATAAAAGATATTATTGGAACAATTCAAGAAACTGAAATATAGACTGTAAATAGATATGGACTGTATTTTAGACCTTATATTATATATTGGAAAACATCCTAATGCTGGGAAAGATTGAGTACAGGAGAAGGGGGCTACAGAGGATAAGATGGTTGGATGGCATCACCGATTCAGTGGACATGAGTTTGAGCAAAATCAGGGAGACAGTGAAGGACATGGAAGCCTAGTGTGCTGTAGTCCATGGGGTCGCAAAGAATCCGACACTGACACGACTGAGAGACTGAACAACAAATTAGATAATGTTATATCAGGATTTGAAACTTCTGGATTTGAAATTTGTTTTGAGATAATAAACAATAACATAATTAGGGGCTGAAAGTGAAAGTGTAAGTTGCTCAGTCTTGTCTGACTCTTTGTGATCCCATGGATTATACAGTCCATGGAATTCTCCAGGCCAGAATACTGGAGTAGGTAGCCTTTGCCTTATACAGATCTTCCCAACCCAGGGATTGGACCCAGGTCTCCTGCATTGCAAGTGGATTCTTTATCAGCTGAGCCACAAGGGAAGCCCAAGAATACTGGACTGGGTAGCCTATTCCTTCTCCAGTGGATCTTCCTGACTCAGGGATCTAACTGGGTTCTTCTGTATTGCAGGCAGATTCTTTATGAACTGAGCTATCAGAGAAGCCTAATTAGGGGTTACAGGGCATAAATAAGAACTGCAAGACATAATGTATATCAGTTCAATTCAGTCACTCAGTCATGTCCAACTCTTTGTGACCCCATGAACCACTGCACACCAGGCCTCACTGTCCATCACCAACTCCCGGAGTCCACAGAAACCCATGTCCACTGAGTCGGTGATGCCATCCAACCGTCTTATCCTCTGTTGTCCCCTTCTCCTCCTGCTCTCAATCTTTCCCAGCACCAGAGTCTTTTCCAATGAGTCAGCTCTTCACATCAGATGGCCAAAGGATTGGAGTTTCAGCTTCAGCATCAGTCCTTCCAATGAACACCCAGGACTGATCTCCTTTAGGATAGAGTGGTTAGATCTCCTTGCAGTCCAAGGGACTCTCAAGAGTCTTCTCCAACATCACAGTTCAAAAGCATCAATTCTTCGGCGCTCAGCTTTCTTTATAGTCCATCTCTCACCCACACATGACCATTGCAAAAACCATAGCCTTGACTAGATGGACCTTTGTTGACAAAGTAATGTCTCTGCTTTTCAATATGCTCTCTAGGTTGATCATAAGTTTCCTTCCAAGGAGTAAGCGTCTTTTAATTTCATGGCTGCAATCACCATCTGCAGTGATTTTGGAGCCCAGAAAAAGAAAGTCAGCCACTGTTTGCACCGTTTCCCCATCTATTTGCCATGAAGTGATGGGACTGGATGCCATGATCTTAGTTTTCTGAATGTTGAGCTTTAAGCCAACTTCTTCACTCTCCTCTTTCACTTTCATGTCCACTTTCATCAAGAGGCTCTTTAGTTCTTCTTCACTTTCTGCCGTAAGGGTGGTGCCATCTGCATATCTGAAGTTATTGATATTTCTTCCAGCAATCTTGATTCCAGTTTGTGCTTCCTCCAGCCCAGCGTTTCTCCTTATGTATATAGTTAGTCCCATATAGGTCAGAAAAACAAGAAATATTAAAGAGAAAATGATAAAGCACTGTGGGAAAGTGTTAAAACTTGGGAAAATTTGGATAAGAATACTCAGAAATTCCTTGCACTATTGTTATAATTTTTCTGTGAGTTTGAAATAAATTTGAAGAAAAAGTTTTTAGAAAAACAGCATAGAAAATAGTGTGTATCCTTCACTCCAGCAATATTTTCTGTAGTATTATTACTGATGGTAAAGTGAAGATTAATACTTGGATGGAGAGAGGTATAAAGTTTTCAAAATCATCCAAGAAATATTGTTTCTATTGTGATCTGGGTGGCCCCAAACAGTGGCCCTACACGTGATCCTTTGTCATCCTCTCAGCTTAATGCACACAGTTCACTGATTACTAATGTTGAAGATGCTTTTTGTAAACTTCCACAGGCAAATAATTAAATTATGAAACAATTTGAAAGGTATTTTTCAAAATTATACATATCCCAATTTATATAATTGTACATATCCCAATTTTAAAAGTAAAATATCTTTTCATAGAAAACTTGGAAATAAGGAGTAATGGCTCAGTGGTTAAGGAAATGGGCTAAAAAGCTTGAAAAACATAGAAAAGTATATACAATAGAAAGGAAAAAAAAATCATTGACTAATGATTTCATGAAGAAGAGAGTTTAAAATATTTGCCCAATTTGTAAATGAAGGGTCAAAGTCTTTTGCAAAAAAAAAAAAAAGACATAAGAATGATCAAAGTAGATGATAAATGTTGGTTTCTTAACGAAAATAAATCCACTGCATTCCAAAAATAGAAAATTTGCATTTGAATTCACTAAGTTTTCCTTCCATAAAGTAATCTCCTTTATAAAAAATGAAAAACATTTGCCGATATTCAGTTTCATTAAGGAGATAAATCAATAACTTCCGAAAGCCTGAGTAGCTTGTTGGCACAAACTTGCATGACCTTATTTTCACTTAAATGTATCAAGATTTGTTCTGGCAGTTAGAAACATTTTTAAGTTCTCAATGACAACAAAAAAATCTATACAAACAAGTGAATAATCGACATTCACTTTCTTATACATATAATGATAAAAGGGAGAGAGGCAAAGAAAGAAATAGATGAAAATTTTCCAGTGAGCTGCTCAAAACTGAAGAAGAAGGCGACTAGGAAACAACACAGCATGGTGTCAAGATCTAAAAACATGCCTCATCTTACATCAGGCCTCCAGCCAATAGTGGATTTAAGTGTAGAGGACAACCAGGTCATTTTCCCTTGAGCTCCTTTCCTGTCAGATACTTTCCCTGGTGTTCACGCTTTTACTGCCATGGGGTGAACTGGAAAAGGGGCCAGGACTTTCCTGCCCAGGGCCTCCCAATCAGTACATCTGTCATGGATCATGTTATAGAACAGAAATGTTTGTTTTTGATCCTATTCATTTCAACTGGCAGGCGGTTATTATTAGAATGAAAAATTAAGCCATTACGCCATCGTAGCCTTGCTGGCTCTAACAAATTTATGGAGTTAATACAGCAAAATTATCTTTTCTAGCTGATAAAAACAGCTGTATGTAGACAGCTGGCCTTTTCTTAAATAGTAAGAAACACAAAATGGCAGCCATGTTGGGATGAACCCCAACAAGACGGAGGCTTTGTGATGTTTACTGATTTGGCAACATGTGAATAGGTACACTATGAATGATGGGTGTCTATCCTGAGAGAGGGTTTTATTTTTATTAGTCTTCCTGTAGGAAGGAACCAAAAAGCATACCTTCAATCTTCTAAAAATAAACCTCTGCAGTCCTTAAGTAGCACTGTTATTTATAGGCCTGCCATTTTTCTGTTATTTACTAAATGTTTCAATTAACATTTCTGCTACGCAAATATTCATGTAGCAATTACAACTTTTCTGAAACCAATGACTTGCAAGTGTAGCTACTTCCTATTTATAAAACACTCTTCTAATATCTTTGGAAGCTGCTCATCTCTGGTAAAAGATTTGAGTCATAAAAAATGCAAAGCACAATAAGTACTGATGGGGTGCTTTTCATTCCAAGAGCTTTATAGTGATAACTTATTCAGGCCACCTCTGTAAAGGTCACATTGATGATGGTACCCACTAGACCAGAACAGTATTGCATCCCTTGGGGGAGGGGGCAGGTCTCTGGGGCACGCTTGACTGAACCAGCACATTAGCACCTGGGTATTTTTCAAACCAAATTCCTGAATCTTTTCTTACCACATGTAACAATACCCCAATGCCAACAAGAGCAATATTTTAACCTTATCCTAAGGACTCAGGTTAAATATGTCATAGAGCCTTTTAATTTCGGTATGTCTGTCTGTGTGTGTATTACATATGAATGCATAGTTTTATTATTTTTGAGTTGTTTTCTTTTCCTTTCCAGGTTCCATTAAAATGATTTTATTGTAACACAGCTTTCTTTGGTTGTCAGAAACTTGCTTTGCCTTTTGGAGAGAGGACCTAAATTCTCTTTTGTCAAGATTGTGTATATGAATAGCCACTTTTGACCTCATCACTGAGGTTAGAAATAACGCAGTCATTTTTCACCTCATCACTGACATTAGAATTAAAAGCTAAGTATGTTGATGCACTTCCTAAGTCCTGATACAAATCTAACTGGTCAGTCCTTTCTTCTTAAAGATTCAATGTTGTTTAGTCACTCAGTAGTAGTGTTCAACTCTTTGCAATCCCATGGACTGCAGTAGGCCAAGTTTCCTTGTCCTTTGTTTAAGATGTAATAGATTTGGCTAAATAAGAATAACTGTCTTGAATCACAGGTACATGGAATAGAAGGGAGAGTCATTTGCATGTTTGCTTTGTTTTTCTTCAAAGAAAAACTTATTAATACATCGGAAAGGTAGCAAAGGTGCTAGTCTTCCAGTCAGTGGCAAGACTTTTCAGTAAAAAAATAGGTATCAGTTATAGAGGTACCTTCCGTGCCATCCTTCATTCTTCATATTCCATACCCATCACTTCATTTCATTGCTTCATACCCATCTCACAGATTAGGAAACTGAGGCACTTGTTAAAATTACTTGCAAAAGTCATGCAGATATTAAGTGATAGATTGGAACCCAAATCCAAGCAGCCTAGCTCCAGAGACCTCATCCCTAAACACTATGAAACTGCTTTCCCACCACTAGGGACCCTGTTGAATGGAGCCCTCACCTTGAGTTGGCCAGTTGGCAGGCCAAGATCTTAAGCCAGGACAATGGGCTGGTCTCTCCTAAGAGGACTGGCTCCAAAAGCTCCATCTTTGTTCCTTCCCTTGCTCCTTCTGCTTTTTCCATCAGTCTTGGGCCCTGTGGCCCTGTGGCCCTGTGGCTCTCATCCAGTTGGAACATGTCACTATTGTAGCTTCTCTGCCCTGGAGTACTGGCGTCCAACACTTTATTGATTAATTTCACTGCTGCATCATTTCACTCCCCATAGGCTTACAAACCTAGCAAATGTAAAAGCACTAAATTCAGTAAATGAATAAAGAACGATCATATCAAAAGCATTCTTCCTATAAGAAATTATTCATTTTATGATTACACTTGATAGTGCAAAGAGAGATGTGGAAGCCATTTTATATGTAGGGTGTTTACAAGGTTTTAAGGCTGATTGATTTTTCTCAATGAGGGATTTGAATTCTGCTTATGCCGCTTTATAGACACATAACTTTAGAGAAATTATTTTAACTTTTCTAAGCCTCAATTGTATCATCATTTGTGAAAAGTGGATAATAAGAATTGCATGGAGCTGTTAAATCTTTTTTGAAAGTGTTAGTGGCTCAGTCATGTCCAAGTCTTTGCTCCCCTATGGACTGTAGCCTACTACAGCTTACTACTGTAGGCTCCTCTGTCCATGGAATTCCGCAGGCGAGAATACTGGAGTGGGTTGCCATTCCCTTCTCCAGGGGAATCTTCCCAACCCGGGGATTGAGTCCAGGTCTCTTGCATTGCAGGCGGATTCTTTACCACCTGAGCTACCAGGGAAGCCCAAATCTGTTCTGACATCAGGCAAAGATTCTCTGCCCTCAGATAATCCTCAGATGAATGGAGATGTTTAGGTAGAACACAGACAAGAGAAGGAAAATATTAAAAAAATGCTAAATTAAATTAATATTAAATCAATCTCGACTTAAATTGTTGATTATTTTTTTACTGACATAGCTGATTTATGATGTTGTGTTAGTTTCAGGTATATAGTAAAGTGATTCAGTTATACATATATATATATATATATATATACACACACACATATATATTGTGTATCATTCTCACATACAGGGTAAACATTAGCATTACTGACAAGAGTAATGTTTAAAGTTTGAACTAAGCATTCCATCCAACAATTGACTTGCCTTATGGGTTAAAAAGGATTTCCCCATTCAGTCTTGGAAGACATTGTGGAATATGTAGGAACTGGGGAACTGTTTAGATGATTCTCTGGGAAATTTATTCAGGCTAGAAAATTCCAATTAAGAGTCTCAATCCTGGGTTTAAAAATTTTAGATTTAAAAAGCTGATATAACTTCACCCATTCAGGTAATTATTTTTACTTCCAATGAGGCATGGTATGATTAAACATTTTTGTCAGTGAATATTAATTGAGAATCAATGAGAACAAGATGTCCCAGAAAATGATAGCTTTACATGTCAAATGGGAACAGCATCTTCACACTTTTTATAATGCATAATGGTAAAAAAAAAAGTGGTAATCAATTACTTTATTTTTTATTAAAATATAGAAGCATAATAGAATACGAAAATATATTTCATTTCAGTATAAAACAAAAAGTGGGCATTTTTAAACTAGTATTCTCTGTGTTCCTAAAAGATACACTAAACATTTGAAAATAATATGGTTTCTGTTTTCATATATAGAGATGGAATATCTCTATGAATTGGAAATTAGATCAGTATTAATTTCAGTCAGCAACCAAAACAATGCAAGAACTTAGGTGTATATAAAAATTGATGGGAAGAAACCACAATTTAAACACTAGAGGACATATCGTACACAATGGTTCCATTTTCAACGACAAAAATCAACTCTCTGCAAGCAGTATGCATATTAATTTTCTTTAAAAAGCCACACTTTGATTATTCATATCCTGCCTAGAGCTGGTGTGCCCAAACCTTGTACTTGTCAACCTTATTTTGTATCTGTTAGGTACATATGTGCATAGTCATAAGAATATATGTACATGTATGTGCATATGTATGCATATCTGACTATACACATATACATACGGGAGTGTGTAAGCAGAGCCACTGTTTTAGTCTATACATCCATACCATCCAGGGTAAACAGTAATCCCAGCTAATACCAAACATCAACAGAAAGTGATTTAAGAAGGGGGCTAACATGAGAAAAACCTGCTCTTACAGCAAAAATTTAACAACACAACTCTTTGGTTTTACGGGGGAAATATGTGGCTTTGTTTCCATGCAAACTGAGAGATTCCATCTGGTCAGCAAACCTCATGTGTATGTTTTGGAAGTTTTGTTCAAGTTTCATAAATCTTGTCATATATCAGGTTATTCTCAATATCAGCCAAAGTAAATAATCTACAGCCAGAAGAGTGAAAGATCATTTATGCCCTAATTACAGATCAGCATTCTTTCTCAGCCAATGCCACAGCTCTCCTTTCATTAATCAGGCCTTTGATGATGTTAGGAGTATTCTGTGAACAAGTTTCAGAACATAAATTCATCTGGAATTAGGATATTGAATTGTTTAAGTGACAGTCAAAATAACCGTCATGTGGCTTTTTCTTTTTAATACTTGCAATACTGAGAAATGAGAGAAACCTAAGAAATTTCTGAAAGAAATGTCAATCTCGGGATCTTGGGAACGCTTGTAAATCCTCTTGCCCCTGTTACCCCTGGCTAAATGTGATTCAGCTTCACACTGAGTTTGATGGGCCCCCTGCACCCGCCATTTTCAGCCATTAATCTCATTGTGCTTCTCTGTCTTGACACTAAACCACTCAAAACTTAACAAAACATTACTTAGACTCCAGAGACACAGATTCTTTGTGTTTTTGTGTGAAAGCTGCTTTTATCTAGATGTTTCCTTTACAAGCCTGTAAAAGTAAAATGGAATTACGACCTTGGATACAACGACTTCAGAGCTCCAACGTCTTCTGTGACTCTTGGAGGGTCCACTTACACACTGGTTTGACATTTCAACTGCATCTCCTTCTTGTACCCGGGATATGATTAATGGAACTTGCAGCCCAGGTTTTGCTTCTATGGTGGTTTCCCTCTCGTTACCCTCATTCAGGAAATGTGTCCAAAGCCAGCCCATGTGTCCCTCTGGCTAATTCTTGTTTCTTGAATTCCCAAGGAGAAGAACTTGCTTGTACCACATGGCCTATGTCACCTTGTTTGAACAAAATTCTCTTTAAGTGGTAAGATATTGAGATACTGAGATAAGATATAAGCCTATTGTAAAGAATTGAAGTTTTATACACATTCATTCATTTAATACATATTGGGTCTTTTCCATCCACCAGCATGGATGCAGTAGTGAGTGACAGAGTGCTTATTCTCCTGGGAACTTATATTCCAATGGGGAATGACAGGCAATAGACACATCTCCACATGACATAGTTTCTGATATTGGTGAGGACTATGGAGAGAATAAAATGGAGGGTGGACATTGACAAAAAGGGTTTGGGGAGCAGCAGTTTAATGAGATAGAATGATTAGGGAAGACCACTCTGAGAATGTGACATTTGAACTGAGTGATAAGAAACACCTAGGTGTGTGAGGACATGGGGACATTGCTATCAGAGAGAACTGTAAGTACAAAGGCCTGGCATCAGGAAATTGAGATATTAAAGAAAACACTGCAAAAGCTAGGGTGTAGCTTTTGCACTGTAAACACAAAATGTACTGGATGGGAGCTTTGGCATTTCCATGAGTGCAGATCTTTGATGGGGAATGTGTGGGCACACCTGTGTTTTGAAGGCAACACCTAGACCTATGACATCTACCTCTGAGTCCTGGGTTCAGCTAGCCAGGAACTTAGCTATTAGCTTTCTCTGGTTATTTCCTCTGCATCTCTCCCAGGACCTGCTCATCAAGAAAGCTAAAATCAAAACAGCTTCTCCGAAACACAATTATGAATCTGAATTCAATGGCTCATTTGTCTCCTATATAGCAAAAGACCAATATGTGGTGGGAGGAAAGGAGCTGACTTCCTGGGAGCAGTCCCCCAGTCCTTTCCATCCCAACCCTTACCTTAACTCCCTGCCTTCTAATAATTTGTCTTTTTGTCATACTTTGACACTTCTTCCCTTCAATGCTGCTCCTTATGCTTTTAAAATATATTGTCTGCTGCTGCTAAGTCGCTTCAGTCGTGTCCGACTCTGTGCGACCCCACAGACGGCAGCCCACCAGGCTCCCCCGTCCCTGGGATTCTCCAGGCAAGAACACTGGAGTGGGTTGCCATTTCCTTCTCCAATGCAGGAACGTGAAAGTGAAGTCGCTCAGTTGTGTCCGACTCTTAGCGATCTCATGGACTGCAGCCTACCAGGCTCCTCCATCCATGAAATTTTCCAGGCAAGAGTACTGGAGTGGGTTGCCATTATAAAATGACTGAGTTAATAAAATAATAGTTGTTTTCAACTGAGGTCTCTAACACTCCTAGCTTGGGTCCCTAATTTGATAACACATGAACTACTCCTGGGGGTGTCCCAGGTTGTGCTAGTGGTTAAGAACCCACTCATCAATGCAGGAGAGACAAGACTTGGGTTCGATCCCTGATTCGGGAAAATCCCCTAGAGGAGGGCATGGCAACACACTCCAGAATTCTTGCCTGGAAAATCCCACGGACAGAGGAGCCTGGCAGCTACAGTTCCGAGGGTCACCAAGAGTTGGGTACGGCTAAAGCGGCTTAGCACACTTTGGACTACTATTGATCCAGTCTTTGACTAAAATTGACAAAGGAGTATGACTTTTTAAAAAATTAACACCGCATTATTCATTCATTCACTGGGGCTGCCAGAGTTTTAGTCACTGGGCTGCACAGGAAGGGAGGAACACATTATAGTCCTTACCCTAATGGTTTCCTGTGACAAAAAGGGGACAGACACCACAGAAGGTGACTCCATGGTAGTGTAGAGAGGCATGTGTGAAATCTCAGGGCAGCTAGAAGTCAAGTCATTAACCCTGGAGAAATGGCAAGGCAAGTTAGAGAAGAGAATTAGAAACCAGCTAGAGTAGGTGACAAGCTTCCAGCCCCTCAGACACTTCCAGTTCTGGCTCAGTATCAGGAGGTCATGATTAGATCCACCCTAACCTTTACCAGCCTATGGGCAGACACCACATTCTTGGATATTTACCTTAATTCCTTATCAGTCACATAATTGCTTCCCTAGCTTTCTTGAACCACTGAATGATCTATGGCTGCAGTTACTCAATTATTATTTTCAACACAACTGATAACGATACTTTATAATTCTGTAGTCCTTCAACATGAAGCCTGCCTCCGGGTTATGACACAAATTGATGTCGCAAGTTTTATATCTTTGCTTTCTGACTAAGCCGTCAAGGACAGGTGAGGAAAGACTTCTAAAGATTTAGTTGATGTTTATGATGGGGGGTGGGGGGGCTGAAACATGAATGCTGGAAAATGAAAAGGCAATTATGGACAAGGTTTCTACAGGCCCAAAGTTGAAGAGAAGCCAGAAAATTATTTAAATCCTTCTCACTCAATACCAGTTTTCACCTGAGGGGTTCACTTGAAGAATGAGAGACAGTTTCATCTGGTTAATATAGTCTCTAAATATCACAGTGTTAATAACTGTGTACCAAGAAAATTAAAAAAAATAGCGATACATATACATTTAGAGCCTATAATTTTGCCAACCCACCGTGACAACAAAAGCAGCATTTGAAAAGTAATTTTTAAAGCTTTTTTTCTAAACATTTTATTGCATTCAACATGAGAGTAGCTGGTATAAGTTGTTGTGGTTCCGTCACCAAGCTGTTGAGGTTCAGCCATGTGGTTTGAAACCCATGAATCACAGCATGTAGGCCTCTCTGTCCCTCACTAGTATAAGTAGTGAATAACAAAATCCATTGCTGTGTGTAGATGCAGCCTTGGAAAGTAAACACTATCACAGAATATTTGTAGAAAAATAGAACACTATAAATACAAACTTGCGCATATCATTTCATCTAAGAATTCCACTTATGAAAATATGTCCCTCAACAGGGGGACGTGAAAGTATGTGAAATAGATTTAGCTATAAGAAGGTGCATGGAAGCAGTATTAGGAACAGGAAAAAAGTACCATCTAAATGTCTAATGACAAAGGATCAGTTAATAAATTCCACATAATGGAAAACCATGCAAAATTATAATTTATTATGGAAATATACACATGATGTATTTTGCATGCTATATTTTAAAGAGAAGAGGAACAGATTGAATCATAGAATTGAATCATATGAAATTCTTGTTTTTGTAGGTCAAAAGTGGTTAATACAACTCATTTGTTATCAAAATAAAAAATGATCCCATTTTTGTAGATAATAAAAATAAAAATATTGAATATATGTGTTTGCATACACAGAACAATTCTGAAAATATATTTACCAGGACTTTCAATATTAATCTTCAAGATAATAGGCTTAAGAGGTTTATTATAATTATTAAGTTTTATTATACTTATGATAAGCTTTACTCTTCCATTTTTTCAAAACTTTCTTCAAAGGAACATTGTTTTATAACTAAAAAGAAAACAGTGAAATATACCCCATTTCAAAAAAAAATTAAAAAGGAAGAATTTCATGCCACAAATTTGTGTTCTTTTTATTCAGTGATAATTCTTTGTGCTATTATCTTTTATTCAGCCTTGAGTCCTCTTTTTTATGATAGTAAAAGGACAGATCCTTCATCCTAATAAGTGAGTGAAGTGGAGTGGAAGTCGCTGAGTCATGTCCAGCTCTTTTCGATTCCAAATTCTCCAGGCCAGAGCACCAGAGTGGGTAGCCTTTCCCTTCCCCAGGAGATCTTCCCAATGCAGGGACTGAAGCCAGGTCTCCCACATCACAGGCGGATTCTTTACCAGCTGAGCCACAAAAGAAGCCCAAGAATACTGGGATAGGTAGTCTTTCCCTTCTTCAGCAGATCTTCTATGGAATTCTCCAGGCAAGAATACTGGAGTGGGTAGCCATGCCTTCCTCCAGGGATCTTCCAAATCCAGGGCTGGAACCTGTGTCCCTTATGTCTCCTGCTTTTCCAGGTGTGTTCTTTACTGCTAGCACCACCTGGTGTAGACGTCAACATGCATTTAGCCCAATTCCTACTGTGTTTAACACCTACTCCTATGATCACTGACAAATGTAAAATGATGATCATAATTATGACCTTGAGAAAGTGCAAGATCTTCCATTATCAAGGAAAAATTAGGATATTGTCACTTAATTGTCCTTCCTAGGAAAACAGTAGATTCATATTAGAGAACACTTTTTTTTTTTTACAAATGTGAAACAAAATATTTTTATTGTAAGTTTGATGACAATTTCCTTTCAATCACATGGACTGATTGGGTGCTGTAAAAATTAGTTAGCAGAACTCAGTTATTTCACTGCTTTCTACAAGAAACCCTTGCTCATTCAGCATTTCATAATTTGCGTCTACTTTATTGAAGATATATTCATGTTATTCCATTGTACCTATTTCTTTTCCCAAATTCTCACTTGACATCCCTGTTTTTCTGATTCCAGTAGTTACTAAGTTTTTTTGTTTTTTTTTTTTTAGCATAGTAATCACCTGTGAAGTTTGTTGAAAATGAAAATTCAAAGCTTTGTCTCTTGAGATGTTAATCCAGTAGGTCTGGTGTAAGTTGAATAATCTGCATTTTGCTCAGGCACTCTGGAGATTTTGATGCTTTGTTGAACTCGGAAAAGAAAACTTACAGTTCTTCCTCTACCAAATGGCCCAATGAGGCTTTTCCGCCATCTTTCACCCTTCTCAAAATGACTGATATTTCTGGACCCTTTAGAAGACTAGCTATTCCTCCACACCCCTAATATTAACTCTTCTCCATTTTATTATGAAGGGCAAGTTCACAATTACCTTGGTAATCTGAGAGTTTTCTTAGCCACTATCCCAAGAACTTTAAAGGGCAAATCCTTTCCCGAGAGAGTATTTCAGCTCCTTACATGAACCTCTGTGTGTGTGTGTGTGTGTGTGTGTGTGTTAGTCACTCAGTCATGTCTGACTCTTTGCGACCCCATGGATTGTAGCCCACCAGGCTTCTCTGTCTATGGAATTCTCCAAGCTAGAATAATGGAGTGGATTGCCATTCCCTTCTCCAGAGGAACTTCCCAAGGGATTGAACCCTGGTCTCTTGCATTGCAGGCAGATTCTTCACCATTTGAGCTACAGGGAAGTCTTACATGAAGTTATAGCTCCCTTAATCAGATAATTGACAGATATTCTAACTCACTGAGTAATGGGTGTATTTGGACTTTATAACCTCAAAGGCTAACTTTAGCAAGGTTCATTAATAGCGTGACTATATATAGGTCTTAGAAACCAAGCCTTAATTTCATGAATTTTGTATATGTTTTTGTCAGTATTTAGCCTAAGACATAAACAAGTAATATCAGAAGTCTAAACTCTCTGCTTAAGATTTGTTAAATGCATTTAAGAAATAATAGCTGTGGCAATTCCCCTGTCACCTACTGCTTAATGAAGAATTTGGCTCTATGAGTGAAAAAATGCAGAACATGGAGTCCACCTGCTTCCACCTCTCAGCCAAAGAACCTTTTCCCTATTAAAGTTGAACTACAGAGTTCTCTGTTTCCCAGGATTCAGAGATCACTGGTCCAGCTGTGATATGCAGTCTCAAAACACAAAACATCTGGAGAGATGATATGAATAGTTCATCTTTCCTTATTTATGTTTGAAAGCTGAGGCAATGTTTATGGAATGAAGAATTTGTTTAAATGAATGTCTGAACATTATGAATTCCTTGTCACACATTATCTGGCTTCACAATAGATGTAGTGAACCAGAACCTCTCTATATATACACTCATAGACACACACATATACACAGGCATATATCCATAGAGCCATATAGCATGTATGCATGTATATATCAAATGAGAGATTGCTTTTCCTATGTAGGTACTTAGGGCAATCTCTGATCACATTAAAGCCATCGTATTCATTTTTCTCAGACCTAAGAGTAAACTGGAAGAATGGGATATGAGTATAACATGAAAGTAATATTTTTACAAAGTCATGGCTATTAAAAACCTTTCATTCGTTGAGTGGAATGTACAACTTGAAGTCAAAGTCTTATAACTGAATAATCTTCATACGAGAAAAGTATCCTCATAATTCCATTACCCAAAATGCTTTTGAAAGACAATTCACTATTTTTTTTCAACTTTAAAATCATAATTGCAAGGGAAGCCTTGTGCAGTACAGTTTGAGACACATATGGATGAAAACCTAGAGAACTGTTATGTTACTTGAAGAATGGGCTCAGAGAGCTCTGACAAAATTATTTTCTTGACTTTTCTCAAGGTCAGGAGGGGGAAAAGGAAGATTGCTTTTAATTATCAAAAATTAAAAGTTACTTGTAAACTGTAGTCCTGGTCTCTGAATTAATCATGACTTGTTTAGGAAAAGAATCTGCAATTCTGACTGTGTCCTAACTGAATTATGGACATGATGAGATTTTGAGAGGCCTCAAGCTCCAGTGCACTTGGTCCCCAGTGGTCTTTGGTGCACTTTTCCTACAAGTAACTTTTGGGTGGTGGGGAGGTTCATTTATTGATGAGCCATTGACCAACGTTGGGCCAGTGAAGTATCTAGGTGAAAGCATAGTCTACAGAAGAACAGTTCCTCAGCTCGCAAAGCCATTCATCAGTATCAATAGACTGTTTCCTGAGAGTCATATCAAATTTGTTTTTCCTTTCATCTCATTTATAAAGATACTTGAAATTGTTTTAAGTTGTATCTTAAAACTTGGATTTATTTAAAAAAAAAATACTAACCTCTCTATTCCTAAACCTTCACAGATACTTACTTCAGTATCTCATATGACATTGAGAGATCCAATAACCAATTCCTTTTGTGACTTCTCTTTGTGCATCCTTGTTCTTCTGCTTACCATATTTATGAGTATCTGTTTGTGTATACATGTGCATGCATTTGTATGAGTTTGCAAATATATTTTGATGAGTGTTCTTTTAGTTGAACTGAAATTAAATGAGAAAAATCCCCTTTTGTTTTCCCATTTAAAGTTTTATTTTTGGTACTAACTACTGTATATCAGCCTAGCAGGCTACAGTACCTAGGGTCACAGAGAAGCTACCTTAGCACAGCACAGCAGCACTGCATATATTTGCGCATTAATTTATTCTAGTTTTGTGTGTCGTATTTGTCTCAGTGTTCTTTGCTACTTTAGGGTCTAGAACAACATTGCAGATGTCCATTATTAATATTATATGAATTAATTAAGTAGTTGGAAAAAATGAAAGCTATATCTTATAAGATTTGTTGAATCTTACAAGTCTTTAATTTTGCTTGAGGATATTCAAGCTAGGGGAACAATTTGATTGATTTGATCTATTAACGGCTCTATTTATACCTACAGATAACAAAAGTTTGCCTTGACAACTGAAGTGCAAATACTGTTACAAATATTTTAACATTATATATTTTGGGGACACTTAAGTGCCTTTAATATTATTAAGGTACACAGTGTTGCTATATACATATCTCTACTCTAAATTAATTAGACTTTTTGGAACTACCCCTTAAAAATCTACATGAGTAGGAACAAAGTCTTCTATCATTTTGCAACTCTCACATTGCTTTATATAATGCCTTACACAGAGTTGTCATTAATATTAAATGAGTGTCTGTTGAACTTCTGCAACTATGGGTAGAAAGGTCACTCAGTGCAATGATTTAGAAAACAGCAAGAATTTGGTAATGGTAAAATTCATTGTGAAGATCAGAAATTCATTGAACAATAGGAGTTTGGCTTTCAGTGATGGTGAACTAGTTCATCTTAGACCAAAATTTCTTATGGCAGAAAGAAAAAAAAATGCTGAGAAGAAAAGAAAAAAAGTGTTGGGGAAAAAAACTAAGAAATTCTAACTGAGGGCATCAGAGTAGTACCAAGGCAGGACAGACTTTCTAACATCCAGGAAAGAGTCAATCTCTGAGTTTTTTTATGGCTGAGAAGGAACCCTGATTTAAGATGGAAGTTTCTGACTATAATATAATAAAAGAGATGAGATTCATTGATCTACCTAAAATAATCAAAAGCTATGAAAATATATTATACAGTGATTTACATACAGTGACACTGAATACAGGTGAAAATATCATTAAACCCCTGAGTGATGAGAAACACCCAAGGTGAACTCTAGAAGTGCCCAACTTTCTACTTTGAGAGACTTTCTAGGTTGTGGGACAGGAAGGAGAAATAGGCAAATCCTGGAGGACTCCTTGAGTTGGGAAGATAGAGCTGAGAGTGTAGGGAGACCAAGGCATCTAGATTTCAGAGAATGCTGTAGAGAAGAAATCTGCATAAAGAGAAAGACATAGATAAAAATGTATCCCATGCTCATGAGTTGGAAGATTTAATAATGCTAAGATGTCAATAGTACTCAAAATGATACACAGATTCAGAGTAATCCCTATCAAAATCCCAATGATGCTTAAATCCATCCTAAAATTCATATGGAGTCTCAAAGAATAGTCAAAACCACCTTGAAAAAGAATACATCACTGGAATTCTAACACTGATTTCAAAACTTACTATAAACTGACAACTATCAAAACAATGTGGTGCTGACATAAAGATAGACATACAGACCCATCGAATAGAATACCAAGCCCAGAATTAGGTCCTCACACGGATGTGAGAGTTGGACTATAAAGAAAGCTGATCACTGAAGAATTGATGCTTTTGAGCTGTGGTGTTGGAGAAGACTCCTGAGAGTCCCTTGGACTGCAAGGAGATCCAACCAGTCCATCCTAAAGGTCATCAGTCCTGAGTGTTCATTGGAAGGATTGATGTTGAAGCTGAAACTGTTTGAAAAGACCCTGATGCTGGGAAAGATTGAGGGCAGGAGGAGAAGGGGACAACAGAGGATGAGATGGTTGCATGGCATCACCGACTCGATGGACATGAGTTTGGGTAGACTCCGGGGGTTGGTGATGGACAGGAAGGCCTGGCATGCTGCAGTCCATGGGGTCACAAATAGTCGGACATGACTGAGTGACTGAACTGAACTGAAATTTAAAAACTGCAATGAGATAACACTACATATCTAGTAGAACTGCAAAAAGAAAAGAAAAAACATGTAAAATCAAGTGCTGATGAAGTTGTGAAGCCCAGGGAAATTTCATATATAATTGGTGGAAATATAATGTGTACACAAAACAATGTTCACTATGCACAAATATACAGGATAAATTGGTACTATATAAAAAAATGGCAACTTTTTAAATGAAGTTTAAACATACATTTATCATTTTACCCAGAATTTTCACTCACAGTTGATTACCTAAAAGGAAAAATAACAGGTTCACAAAAATACCTTAATGTGAATACCTAGCTGTAAAAACTGGAAACTACTCAGATGTCTTTCAGCTAGTGAATGGATGAAAGCCCTGTGCTACATCCAAGCAGTTGAATGTTTAACTATTAAGCAATAAAGTCTAACAAAATATTGAATCACACAACAGTGGATGAATCTCAGATTTACTTTGCTTAGTGAAAAAATTGAGAACCAAAAGGTTACATATTATGTAACTTGATTTATTTGATATTCTGGAAAAGGCAAAACTATAGTGAACACACTGGTCATAGCAAACAGCCTCTTCCAACAACACAATAGAAGATTCTACACATGGGCATCACCAGATGGTCAATACTGAAATCAGACTGATTATATATTCTTTGCAGCCAAAGATGGAGAGGCTCTATACAGTCAGCACAAACAAGTCTGGGAGCTGACTGTGGCTCAGATCATGAACTCCTTATTGCTAAATTCAGATTTAAATTGAAGAAAGGAGGGAAACCCACTAGACCATTCAGGTATGACATAAATCAAATCCTTTACAATTATACAGGGGAAGTGACAAATAGATTCAAGGGATTAGGTCTGATAGACAGAATGCCTGAAGAACTATGGACTGAGGTTTGTGATATTGTACAGGACGCAGTGATAAAGACCATCCCCTAGAAAAAGAAATGCAAAAAGGCAAAATGGTTGTCTCAGGAGGACTTACAAATAGCTGAGAAAAGAAGAGAAGATAAAAGCAAAGGAATAAAGGAAAGATATACCCATTTGAATTCAGAGTTCCAAAGAGTAGCAGCGAGAGATAAGAAAGCCTTCCTCAGTGATCAATGCAAAGAAATAGAGGAAAACAATAGAATGGGAAAGACTAGATATTTCAAGAAAATTAGAGATACCAAGGGAATATTTCATGCAAAGATGGGCACAATAAAGGACAGAAGTGGTATGGAAGAAGCATAATAGTAACAGAAGCAGAAGATATTGAGAAGAGGTGGCAAGAATACACAGAAGAACTATACAGAAAAGATCTTCATGAGCCAGATAACCACAATGGTGTGTTCACTCACCTAAAGCCATACATCCTAGAATGCAAAGTCAAGTAGACCTTAGGAAACATCACTACAAACAAAGTTAGTGGAAGTGATGGAATTCTAGTTGAGCTGTTTCAAATCCTAAAAGATAATGTTGTGAAAGTACTGCACTCAATACGCCAGCAAATTTGGAAAATTTAGCAGTGACCACAGGACTGGAAAAGGTCAGTTTTCATTCCAATTCCAAAGAAAGGCACTGCCAAAGAATGCTCAGACTACTGCACAATTGCACTCATCTCACACACTAGCAAAGTAATGCAGAGCTGCCACAGGGGGGAAAAAAAAAGTCTTGCATTTATGCATGCAAGTTCACTTCGGTCATGTCCAACTTTTTGCAACCCTGTAGACTATGGCCTGTCAGGCTTTTCTATCATAAGAGAGGGAATCCTCAAGGCAAGAACTGACCAATACTGGTTGCCATACCCTTCTAGAACACTGTATTTCCTGCTGCTCTAGCCACCAACCCCTCCATGAGAACCCCTACAATCTAAGCAACTGCATCACCTCCACACCTGGTCCTCACAGGGGAAAACTCAAGCTCTCGAGGGCAGCCTCAGGACCTAAACTCCAGAGGATGACCCACATGTAGAGGTGGAAATAAAACCACAATTGAAACCCAGGAGCAGTGTGGCTAAGGAAGAAGACCCAAAACCTTCTCACCAGCTGTACAAGCTGCAAATTAAGTCCACATGATTAACTAGGCAGACTCTGTGTCTATAGAATATATAAAAGGCCATTGAGAGCGCTCACAAAAGAAAATGCACTAGTTCTGATAGCTCCAGGCAAGAACACACAGGAGTAGGACCAGATTAGAATCTGAGCTGCCCCCACAGCAGATCCAGAGATCAGCACAGTGTTGGAGGGCTTCCTACGGAGGTGAGGTTCACTGTGACTCCCAGCAAGGGAAAGGACTCTGACAGCAGTGACTCAAGAAAAAAATTTATTTATTATTATTTTTTTACTTGTTCTGTTGATGCTTTTGGATTTTTTCTTTTTCCTTTTTTTGCCCCTCTGTTGTAGTTGTTGATTTTATTGGCACTAAGAAATCCAATTAAGCTATTGAGCTTTTTTTTTTCCTCAGGCACCTTTTGTATTGTTGTCATAAACCTCTGCTTCTACATTGGGCTTTTGCAGNTAGATCCATATATATTAAACTTTATGCCCTAAAAACAACAAAAAATACCAAAACATTAGTTTCCTCTGCTGCTGCTGCTGCTGCTAAGTCGCTTCAGTCATGTCCGACTCTGTGCGACCCCAGAGATGGCTAATACCTATGAAAAAAGTCACTATGGGATAGTATTTAAAAATAGTAAAAATATATGCGTATAAATTATTTTATGAAGCAAATATATCACATTAAATATTTTAAATGCATAAAAAAGAACAGAGCAGATCAATATGCCTTATGAATATACAAGTAAACCTAAATGATATAAAAGGGAATCTAACAGTGTGTGAAAAGAATACATATTCCTGACCAAGTGGGATTTATTACAGGGGTGCAACAATAGTGTCCTGCATTAATATATTAAATGAGAGAAATGATCAGCAGCTCTACAAGTGCTGACAAAGCATTAAAAAAATTTTATATTAACTTTTGATTGGAAAAATGAACCTAGAATAAAGAAATACACAAATATTTTAAATAAAATAGGAAAAATAATGTTTCCTAAGAAAATGGGAATTGACACATATATATTTCACCTCTAAAGTCAATATCATGTCTAATGGAAAAACACTAGATGCATTACCAGTAATATCCAGAATACCATCAAGACTTAAGGATCACCATTATTTTCACTGTTCTTGAGGTCCTAACTATTGTAGTGAGGAAGGAAGACAGAAGTAAAAATATTTAAATTGGAAAATAGAAGGCAAAATTGTTATTTTTCATGCTATGATTGTACACATGGAAAATCCCCAAAACTTAATTGAGTGATATATTGCAGGCAATAAGGTAATGTATAAATGTGGATGAGTGCAAAACTAAGTCCAAAATCCAGGATCTTCCTATACAGAAATAACCACAAATTATCTCAACTACAATAGCAAACTAGTAACAATAAAAGATATAAGGAAAAAACAAGATAAATTATATATAATATTAAAATCTATAAAAGGACAAGCATTAAAATAACAGAGAAGCAAAATAAAGCTTTTAATATTTTTAAAAATAGATTAATTCAATAATTTATGTCAAGGCTACTGAAAATCCACTTAAAAATATTGGATCTCTAATTTATATCATATGTGAAACAAATGCCAAGTGGGTCAAATGTTTTATCATATTACAGAAGTAATAAAAAGAAAACATGGAAGATTTAAAAATCCTGGCTAAAAAATATATAAAATATATATCATGGCAATGTGAAAATTCTTATCTATATAAAGAGCTCCTATTATCCAATAAGGAAAAAACAAACCAATAGAAAACTAGGCAAGGAGCATGAGCAGATAATCATTTAAAAAGTGGGAACATTTATTCTTTAAAATATGCAATGATAGTCCCACTCACAATAAGAGAAACACAAAACATAAGATAGAATTATTTTTCACTTAAAAGTTTGACAAAGATTTGAATGATCAATTGTATAGTGTATGAGTTCGGTAAAAGTAGTATTCTCATACAAGGCTGTTGAAAATATGCTTTGGCACAATCTCTATACATTAGAATACAATCTGTCAAAAATTTACAAAATTTAACATGTTTATTTTCTTCAACCCTGCGATTTGACTAGTAGGAACTTATCCTGTATATATGTAGATAAGTTAATGTGTCTACATATACATGTATATGAATGATTGGTGCTACATTGTTATTAACAAAATATTTGCAAAAATTAAAACTAAAAACAATGAAAATCTCCAATACTAAAGACTTATCAATTTAATAAATTATGGCAAGTTTAAATGATATAAAACTCTCCAAGTGTAAACAAAAATGAGTTAATTATAGGCACTGAAATGAAAGTATTTCCTAGATAAAGTATTAGGTTAAAACAAACAAAGTATAAAAATTGAATATAACTATCATTTGGGTAAACAAACACATAATATGTACAAAAGTATATGAGTGGAGTTGGCAGAAAATATGTGAATGACGCATAAGAAACTGCTATGAGTGCTAGCCATTAGGAAAGGGAACCAGAAAACTTACTTTTCATTATTTTGAGTTTTAGGAATTAATGTTCAAATTACCATACAATTATGTGTTTTGCCTATCCATAAATAAAATTCTTTAAAAGAATTATCAGTCATGAGACAGAACAGTGAGTGAGTTGTGGCATGATTGTCATGGAAGCAATCTGTTCATTCCATTCTTACTTTAGTTGAGTTAATTTGTACTGGGAACATTTAATGTTCACTTCAAATATACTCAAAGTATTACATTATAACCCAATTTTGAAAGGAAAGATGATTGTAAAAGCAAAATAAAAATAGACCCAAGACAATTAAGACAAAACTAGTAGAAATCAATGAATCCTTTGAAATAGCATATGAGATTTCCCAAAAGGTGGGGTCAGACACTTCACTTTCACTTTTCACTTTGATGTATTGGAGAAGGAAATGGCAACCCACTCCAGTGTTCTTGCCTGGAGAATCCCAGGGATGGGGGAGCCTGGTGGGCTGCCGTCTATGGGGTCACACAGAGTCGAACATGACTGACGCNCAATTAAGACAAAACTAGTAGAAATCAATGAATCCTTTGAAATAGCATATGAGATTTCCCAAAAGGTGGGGTCAGACACTTCACTTTCACTTTTCACTTTGATGTATTGGAGAAGGAAATGGCAACCCACTCCAGTGTTCTTGCCTGGAGAATCCCAGGGATGGGGGAGCCTGGTGGGCTGCCGTCTATGGGGTCACACAGAGTCGAACATGACTGACGCAACTTAGCAGCAGCAGCAGCAGCAGAGTTTGGTGTGACTGACATAAATTTCACAAAGTACAATAACTTAAGTACTCAATAACAATTTAACAAAAGCCTCTCATTGATATTCAAGAGAAGTGATTTAACTTTTGCATAAACCAGAGTAGTTCTCAATATGCCTTGATATCATACTGCCTTAAGCTGCTAAAGAGGTCAAGACTTCCAGAATGAGATATGAGGAGCAGACTGTCATCCATGCATACAAACACTGTGACAGAAAGTGATATTGAAGATTAGGAGAAAGGTATATCCACCAGCTTAAACCATGCTGCTGCTGCTGCTGCTGCTGCTGCTAAGTCGCTTCAGTCGTGTCTGACTCTGTGTGACCCCAGAGATGGCAGCCCACCAGGCTCCCCCGTCCCTGGGATTCTCCAAGCAAGAACACTGGAGTGGGTTGCCATTTCCTTCTCCAATGCAGGAGAGTGAAAAGTGAAAGTGAAGTTGCTCAGTCATGTCCGACTCTTTGGACTGCAGCCTACCAGGCTCCTCAGTCCATGGGATTTTCCAGGCAAGAGTACTGGAGTGGGATGCCATTGCCCTCTCCTAAACCATGTTACTGAAGAATTACTATGCAATTTTTTTGGGGGGGGGAAAGTACGTGTTTTCTGAGCCTTTTTGGCCAGATAGTTACAGATCTCTGATTCCTTCACACTCCCTGGTCTTCTCTGTGTGTGTGTATTAGTCTGTAGCGTGCCAAGCTCCTCTGTCCATGGAATTCTCCAGGTAAGAATGCTGGAAAGGGTTACCATTTTCTCCTCCCGGAGATTTTCCTGACCCAGGTATTGAACCCAGTCTCCAGCATTGCAGGCATATTCTTTACCATCTGAACCACCAGGAAAGTCTGTCTCCTGTACCTTTGGGAAAGAACTATGGTCTCTAATTCTCTCCTTAAGCATTTGTCGTGTGCATTTATTCTACCATTGCTTGAATCCTTCTTGCATTTTCTTATCAGTCCCTTGAGTCAATCCATGCTCTGACCCATACCTACTGCTTCTGTATCACCTCAGAGGTAGAGAATAGGCTTCCAAACCTTATTAATTCAAGTTTACAGAAAACCAGAGCACCTCATTCAACATTACAAATAAAATGAAAAGGTACTAGTGAGAACTGTGTTACAGATACAGTCAGAATAAGGTTGGGCCAACAAAGAGCAAAAATAGACATGGGGAGGAGAAACAATTGTGAAATACACACACACACACACACACACACACACACGAATACTCAGGGAAGGACTTCTTATCAATCTTGTCTCCTTAGATGATAATTATTCATCACCAAAAATAATCTACTATTGGATATTCATTTTTGTCAAGTCTTCCAGAAGTACTTAGAGCCATTCTCACTTTCTAATAACTCCCCCGCAAGAAAAAGATGTGAATTGGAATCAGATTTACTTTATCCAATCACCACCTGAATTTCTTCATTGTTTTACTACATCGAATAAATCCAAGTGTTCCAACAAGGTTGTTTCTGCACCTTTCAACCCCACAGGACCTCAAATTCCCTGTAAGTAGAACTTCCTATTTAATTCTGCTTCAGTTTCCTAGCATAGCAAACTAAATAAACAGCTTAATACACAGGTGTGTCATGTTACTGTAAATTAAGAATCCTTTTCAACTTTACGTAACATCTCTACCTTGGAGAAGGAAATGGCAACACACTCCAGTGTTCTTGCCTGGAGTATCCCAGGGACGGGGGAGCCTGGTGGGCGGCCATCTATAGGATTGCACAGAGTTGGACACGACTGAAGCGACTTAGCAGCAGCAGCAGCAACATCTCTACCTAATGAACATTTATTATCTGTGTACAATATCATACGTTTGAGGGGAAAAACTTAAAAAAATTCCTAAACCTGGGAGTTTCCTAATATTGCAATATTTGATACTACATTTCAAAAACAAAAAGGAAAATTGTCTGCCAATTTTTATTTGAATGTTGGATCCTATCTTTTCATGGAAATGTTTCAAATGGTTCCTTGAAGGTAAAAAGATGATTTTATTTATGGAGTGATTAAAATCAGGGAAAGTGAGAACTAGACTCTCTCTACTGGACTCCAGACCTGCAGTTACACTGTTTATAAGGTATTTTCACCTTGCTGCCCCCCAAGGGTTCTGACTCTATAGGAATTCCTCAGAAACCAGCTCCTTTTCCTATCAGATTTCATTTAAAGACTGACATCCATCTAGTAGTCTTCCCTGGTGGTTCAGATGGTAAAGAATCTGCCCACAATGTGAGAGGCCTGGGTGCAACCCCTGGGTCAGGAAGACCCCCTGGAGAAGGGAATGGCAACCCACTCCAGGATTCTTGCCTGGAGAATTCCACGGACAGAGGAGCCTGATAGGCTATAGTCCATGGTGTCACAAGGAGTCAGACACAACTGAGTGACTAACACACACTTCACATCCATCTAGTAACTCTTCTGGTCTTTTTAACTCTTTCCTCTCTCTTTCCCAATAAATTCAGTAAAAATCATCAGTCTTGCTTGAAAAATGGTACGACATACAGATTCACCCCCAACACACATCAACCCCCCCACACACACACATACCACTGTCTCTTTCCAGTAAGATAGTCATAGTCAGTCCATCAGCTCTCAGCTTGATTAGTTATTTAGCTTCCTTCCCAGACTCCAGCCTTGCCCCCTCCAAATTATTCTCTTCATTGAAACAGCCATCTTTCTTTCTGAATACATCCTTGTAATAAAAATAAAGCACTGCTTTATTTTTAAATAAAGTTTTAAATAAAATAAAATAAATAAAGCTTTCGGTTTGAAATCTGATCACATTAACTCCCCTGCTTAAAATCTCTAATACAATGCATTGTCTTCAAGAGTTGAGTGAAAACTCTTGCAGCGCTAAGGCTGTTCCTGAACACACCGTAGCTTACATCCCAGCCTCGTGTTTTATCCCTCTGAGTCCCCTGGCTCTAACCCTTGGCATATGCAGTTACTCCTGTTCAACTGTTACTAAACACTCAAGTCTCAGCTTGGATTTCGTATCTCTCCATGGCTCTTCCAGCCCTCCACAGTCTCACATCTCTTCCAAGATTGGGTCACTGGGTCAAGGTCCCACCTATATGCTCCTGTAATCGCCTATGTTTACTTGCATCATCAGAGGTATTACCTGTATTACAAATTTCCTCTTTCTTACTCTGAATCATTCAGCAAATAATGAACAACTTGAACATAAAAAATATCCNTGGCTCTTCCAGCCCTCCACAGTCTCACATCTCTTCCAAGATTGGGTCACTGGGTCAAGGTCCCACCTATATGCTCCTGTAATCGCCTATGTTTACTTGCATCATCAGAGGTATTACCTGTATTACAAATTTCCTCTTTCTTACTCTGAATCATTCAGCAAATAATGAACAACTTGAACATAAAAAATATCCGCAAACTCAGCAGCATTCTTAGCTTATAGCAGGCATTCCAAAAGTATCTGTGAACGATTAAGTGATGAATGAATGAATCTCAATGCCGTAGGCTCTAAATTTGAATCAATCTCCCAAGACAAGCTCATGTCCCAAACAAGAAGCCTGAATTTCCCAGGCAGTTAGAAATGCAGAATAACGATAATCTCCTTCTCATCGATAACCACAGTCTTTAGAGGCAACTTACTGAGGAAAATACTTCTGCACTGATGTCATAGGGCTTAGTGGGCAGTGACGCTCCATGACTCGTAAGCCTCATACTAGGATCTTCACTTAATATCCCTGGAAATGCAATGCCACAGGTCTGTGTGTAATGAACAGAAAGCCATCGACGGGTTTCCCTGTCAAAAGGCTTGCTTCCAGTAAAGACAAGAAAGGATGAAGGGGCATTTCTCCCCTTCCTTATTTCCTTGCCTTTTATTCTTCTTTCATTTCCTCGTAGAGTTAGGGTTTAAGGACACACATGCCTGTGTGTGCACATACACACATACACACATGCTTACAGATTACCCATTGCACATTTGCAACCTCTGGTCATAGAGGAGTAACACACACACAAGCAGTGTTTCACAGTATTTAAGGTAGGCTCCCAGTTGCATACGTATTTACTAGCCAGCATCTCTCCATTGAGTACCTAGGTATATTTAATTTGTTAGTGTTATTTTCCATCTGAAATTAAAACAGTCATTAGTCAAATGACTTTGGCATTAGTCAAAGATAAAAAAGGACTTAGAACACAGATGTATACAGCAGAGCATCATAGAATCACCTATCCTCAGCTCACCCCACTGATGCAAGTTTAGGAAGGTGCTCCAAGGCTCAGAAATGTTCTGAGCATCAGTCTGATTTTGTATCAGGGGAATGAAGAGTTGGTAACTATGGAATAAATCATTTGGTCTTAAGAGCTGATTCACTTCTTTAAAAAAAAGAAAAGAGAACAGAATTCAGCCTCAGGCCAGTCTGAAGTGGGGACATCAAGTTTATTGACATTGTTCATTGGTGGAAGGACTGGAATGGACTTGAGAGGGTGTTTGTCTCCTCATTTTCTTAGGGCAGCTGCAACCCCTAACAGTGGCACCCATAATAGGATGATATATTTTCAGTCAATGATGTGTGTGGTTTTCCTCTCCTCCACCCCCAGCTATTAAAGCTGTATTCAGTGGGAGACACATAGTAATTTGCTGAAAATCACGATTTGCTAAGAAACTCACAAAACCCCAAGAGCCCATTATATTAGCAGAAGTGACAAGAAAATAAATGTTTTTGACAAGAGAGTGTTCCTATCTGGGGAAGATGGCTGCAACATTGGTGATTATTCAGCAAATCAAACTTATTTAAACACACTGTCTCTGATACTTAATAAATGTTATAGTGTGGCTTTTTGTGGCTAATAAAACTTGGTTTACATTCCACGCCATGCCTGCTATGATTCGCCTCCCTGGGCTCACTTAAAGTGCATTAAGAGGCAGCAAGCAAGATGAGGGCGACTTGCTGCAAAACTTAAATAATTCATTTATGCACCACTGCTTTCAGACTGTGTTTTTATAAATGCTGTAATGAGACAAGCTGTGAAATGTTCTACATGGGGAAAAAGACACGAAAGACCCTGAAAGAAAACCCCATTTCCAAGCCTTATGTCTTTGAGATGCAGGGCAAAAGCAAGGGAATCCTCTCTTACAGAAATGCTTATGTTATTTACCTACTTCTCAGACCAGAGCATCAGCTAGTTATCGTTTATACTTTTCCATTAACTAGAATCAAAGTTATGCCATACAGGAGAGTCCTAGCTCCTGAGTTACTCTGTAAAATTGATTTGTCTAATCAAATTCCCAAAGGGATATTTGGGAGAAAAGATTTCACACACACACTCACACACACACTCACACACACACACAAAATTGTTTGTCTGAAAAAATAACTGGACAAAAATATCCCATAAACATTCAAATATAAAAACAGATATGCACTTGAACTGTTAGATAATAAAACATATAATAAAGGAATGATATTTAAAAGAGTATGGTCCTAATCACAGAGTAAACAGGCAATCAATGAAACAGTCTAAAAAGGAATAGGTGAACGAGAAAAAATAGTCTAGAAACAAATGGAGACTCTATATAATTCAATTTACAATAAATGTAGCACCACACATCAGTGAAAAAATAATATATAATACATTTTCAAAAAAGCAACTAGGAACTGTTATTACACAATTCCTAATTACTTATTTGAAAAAGAAATTGTATTCAAAGAATTTATCAACAAATTCCAAAGTTATGACATTTACCACAAGTGATATTGAAAAAAATCTATAAACTGTATATAAAAGACCTAGGAAACTTATAATTGAACATTTATCTTATGATCTTTGGAGAGAAGATCATTCTAAATATAATAAAGATAATCTAAAAACAAAGAGATTATTATATTTTGTTACTGAGAAATATAAAAATGGACATCTGTACATAAGAACACTATTAACAAAATTAAAAGAAAAATAACAAATTTTAAAAGCATCTCAAGTGTATAAGAAAGGGGAGCTTCCCAGGTGGCACTAGTGGTAAAGAAACTGCCTGCCAATGCGAGACGTAAGAGACATGGATTCAGTCTCTAGGTTAAGAAGATCCCCTGGAAGAGGGCATGGCAACCCACTCCAATATTCTTGCCTGGAGAATCCCATGGATAGAGGAGCCTGGAGGCTACAGGTCATAGGGTTGGAAAAGCCAGACATGACTGAAGCAACAGCATGCACACAGGAAAAGGCGTTAGTTAATATCACTATTAACTATATAGGTTTCTTACATATCAAAAAGAAGTATTTTTTAATAAGTAAATTATATGATTAAAAACCCTGAAAACATGAGAAATATAAAATAACAAAAGACCCCTTGTTTTTGTTTGTTTTTACTTGTCACAGTATCAGAGATAAAAGGTTCTGCTAATGATGAAGGAATTGGGAAAAAGTGATTCTCCTAAACTGCTGATAAGAGTATTAGTTGGTTCATTTTTTTCTAATGGGAATATTCAGCAATAACCATGCATTACAAAATGTTTAAAAATACATCTTTGAGGCTGAAATTTCTCTTCTAGGAATTTGTACAAGAAATGAAAGAAATTTTTCAGTGTTGTTAGTTACTCAGTCATGTCTGACTCTTTGTGACCCCATTGACTATAGCCCGCCAGGCTCCTCTGTCCATGGAATTCTCCAGGCAAAAATACTGGGGTGAGTAACCATTCCCTTCTCCAAGGGATCTTCCTGACCCAAGGATTGAAACCGAGTCTCCCACATTGCTGTCAGATTCTTTACCATCTGAGCCACCAAGACTTACAAAATGTGTAAATGAAGAAGCTCATCCCAAGGTTCTTCACAATAGCAATAATTTGAGGAAAACAAAATTTTTTAAAAGCAGAGTAATTTACATGTTATATGCTACTGTGAATAATATTCATGTCAAGCAAGCTAGTCCCTAAAGGAAAAGCATTACTACAGATTAAAAAACAAACTAAAGAGAATTACTACATCTAGTCAATGTCAAAGTCACTGTGAAGAGTCAACAATGGAGATGGGCAGAAATTATAAGAAAGTAGAAAACCAACCAGGGAACTCTAGTCCAAGACCTGCTAGTAGAGACTTTATTGAAAAAAGTAGTCAACAGCATTATATGCTAATGAGAGGCCCAGATAGAGGTGACCGAAAAGAACCCACTGGATTTTATATCTGAGGCATAATCAGCACCTTTGATAATTTTGAAAAAGGGCTCAGGATAAAAGCCTGTGGAGACTCAAAGTGTGAGTCTGAATCTGGAAAAACCCTGCTCTAGTGGTATTGAGGCTGGGAGATGAAACAGATTGTGGGAATATGGACACTACACTAAGAAAATCTTCCCTAAGGCAGTGACAGCGATGGTCGAAGAACACGGACTGTCAAGTTTTGAGACTCATATCTGCGGTGGGAACAAAGGGACCTGATCAGTGATGAGATTATAGTGCATGAGACTGGAGGGAGCCAAGGAGAGAGACAAGCTGAATGTGTCTTTCATTTGGTTGAGAAATCTGGATAGATGAGGCAAGAGAGTCTTGAATACATGAGGTAGGATGGTTTGGGGGAAAGAACAACGACTTCTATTTTGGATATGAGATGTAAGAGATGACTATGCGTAATATTCTATAAAAAATACCTAGAAGTCACTTGGATTTATGGATCTTGAACTTACAAGAAAGATCAAGATGAAAATATAGATTTGTGACTAATCTACACACAGAAGGATAAATTCATACAACAAAAGTAATATAGTTGGAGGAAGTAATAGAGTTGTAATGTAGAATATAATAGAGTAATATAGTTGGATTGTTGGATGGCATCACCAACTCGATGAACATGAGTCTGAGCAAGCTCTGGGAGTTGGTGATGCATAGGGAAGCCTTATGTGCTGCAGTCCACAGGGTCACAAAGAGTCGGACGCTACTGAGCGACTGAACTGAACTGAACTGAAAGTAATATAGTAATAGTATATATGAAAGTTCTTACAACTAAAACAGAAGAGATTGCAACAGAAAGACTGAAAAATTGAGGCATGAAAACATGATGGTAAAGAACCAGGGAAGAAGATACAATGCAGAAAATAAAGAAACCCATTTCTTATGAAAGAGATATTTTTGTTCCTACACAGATAAAAGCCTGAAAATCTTCTGTCTTCTTTCAAGCCAGGATGGAAATATTTGCAAGGAAAGTGGAAAAATTCTGGCTGGAAAGTCCTCCTACAGATCCAAAGTCCATAGCTATAAATGAACTGCAAGATAGGGCCAGACTTGCATTTTGTAAATAAGAAGAAATTGTTCTCAGACCAAAAAAAATAAAGAAACTTGCATTTGGCTCTAAAATAATATTCATAAGTTTGATAAATTAACTTTTTTTTATCCCTACTCCAGGGTATCTAGCTTTCTCTGCTTTTGTATTTTGCCTTTGAATAGAGCATCACGTGAAATGTCTTCTGTGACCCACTTTACTCACTTCTCTTGAGCCCTTAGGTCCTCTCTCTCTCCTCCTCTCTTCACAAAAACAGATTGGTATGTGTTTTGTTTGTTTGTTTGTTTTTCTTTGCNTTATCCCTACTCCAGGGTATCTAGCTTTCTCTGCTTTTGTATTTTGCCTTTGAATAGAGCATCACGTGAAATGTCTTCTGTGACCCACTTTACTCACTTCTCTTGAGCCCTTAGGTCCTCTCTCTCTCCTCCTCTCTTCACAAAAACAGATTGGTATGTGTTTTGTTTGTTTGTTTGTTTTTCTTTGCTTTGCTCTTCTAATGGAGGAAAATTGGTTTGGTGGAACTAGATACCAGGTCCATTTTGATGGGCTTATATTATTTTGTATGGGCTGCCACAACAAACCACCATAGACTGGATGGCCTAATATTGGAAATTTATTTTCTCACAATTCTGGGAGCTAGAAGTACATGATCAAGGTCCAACAAAGTTGGTTTCTGATGAGAACTCCCTTTGGGGCTAAAGGGCACCTGACTTCTAGCTATGACCTCACATGGCTTTTCCTCTGTGGCACGTGAAAGGAAGAAGAGCAAGTCGGGGGGAAGAGAGAACTCACTGGTGTCTCCTCTTGGAAGGACACTAATCCATTAGATCAGGGCTCCACCTGTATGACCTCATTGAATTTACTTACCTCCTACAAGTCGTATCTCCAAATATTGCACTGGGGGTTAGAGCTTCAAAATATAAATTGGAGAGAGGGGCACAATTCATTCCATACCAGGACTTATCTTGCTGAGATAATTCAAAAGGCAGAACAAAGCAGAGGCAAATGAAGGTGGGTTTTGAATACCTGTTTAAGCTATTCAAAGAGTTCTAGAGAATCTCGTGAGAACTGAAGATTGCTGGTTCTTTTTTTTTGATATTCAAGGGAGTTGATCTCTGTAAACATTTTAAAATTACAATATCCATTTTTTCAGCTAATGTAAATAACCATTTATGATTTATTGATATAAATAATATGTAAGTTTATGTAAAGGTGACTATCTCTTCTTCATGGTGAGCTCTAAATAACAACATGGAACCATTGTAAGGAATATTTACATGGAAAGGATGCAGGAGTAACAGCTTAAACTATAAAATCACTCGAAAACTGGACGATTATCTCCAATTTGTGGAGGATTATCTCGGCAGGCTCTTGGAATTTATGGCTCATCTCCAGAGAAGATCCCAGAGAACCATTTAATAATAACTTTCTGAACACCCTGTCCTTGGGAAGGTGGAGGTAATTGGGCTGTGGTGGGAGGTTCAATAGGATACATGAAATTGACCGTGGCCATAGCCCTCACCTTGCTACTTGAGTTTTGTCCCTATCACATCCTTTGTCAAAGGTGAATAACCCCAAGAAGGAGAGGAAAGATGCAAAAAACTGAAAGAAGTAAACAGTGAAATATACTTGCCTCTGTGAGTACTAAAGAGGCTGAAAGCACACAGCTTGCTTGTTTGAACTTCACCAATAAAGATGAAACACCAGTNACATCCTTTGTCAAAGGTGAATAACCCCAAGAAGGAGAGGAAAGATGCAAAAAACTGAAAGAAGTAAACAGTGAAATATACTTGCCTCTGTGAGTACTAAAGAGGCTGAAAGCACACAGCTTGCTTGTTTGAACTTCACCAATAAAGATGAAACACCAGTGGGAAGAGGATTTTTCTCTTTGCGTCCATTCAGCAGCTATAGGAAGAGGCCCAGTGATATTATACCAGTGTTGCTGAGGTTATGAGAAAAATAAGACGCATCCACAGCCACCCCTGTCAGACAGTGGCAGAGGCCAGGAGGGGCAGCAATGAACGGAGACCCAGAATCCCCAGGAAGACTTGGGTGAGATCTCAGGAGTGCCTGGAGACAAAGGGAGCAATGAATATAGCTAAGCTCCTTACTGTCCCCCATGAGCTGTATGCCTAACACTACTGCTAACATGTCACAGAGTTTTCCATTTCCTTAAAGTAGTGAGGATAGGGATGTAAAGACTGCAGTTGCTAGTGAGTCTTTTGTGTATATGACTGCAAGGCTGGTGCTATGGAAGGGCATACATCTCAAGAAGAAAGNAGACAGTGGCAGAGGCCAGGAGGGGCAGCAATGAACGGAGACCCAGAATCCCCAGGAAGACTTGGGTGAGATCTCAGGAGTGCCTGGAGACAAAGGGAGCAATGAATATAGCTAAGCTCCTTACTGTCCCCCATGAGCTGTATGCCTAACACTACTGCTAACATGTCACAGAGTTTTCCATTTCCTTAAAGTAGTGAGGATAGGGATGTAAAGACTGCAGTTGCTAGTGAGTCTTTTGTGTATATGACTGCAAGGCTGGTGCTATGGAAGGGCATACATCTCAAGAAGAAAGGCTACATCAATTTAATTGTCCATCCACAGTGCCTGAAGAGTACACCATATAGCCATAGTAGCCATGGCAGGAAGATTAGTGAGCAACTCTTTGATGGCTCACGATAGTCAATGGTAGTGATAATGTGACTCTCGAAGGCCACAGGAAGAGAGACGAGTGTGATTCAGCAGCTGAGTCATGAAAAGGTCTTGTTATGCATATGAATGTAATAATCTTTACATGTGTGTCACTCCCTCTACACACACATAAACACACATTCACATGTGTAAAGTTACACTCTTTTTTCTTTTGGAGTTTTTAATTGAGATGTAATTGACATATAATGTTTTATTAATAGGTTTAGGTGTACAACAGAGTGATTTGAAATGTGAAGGAAATTTTTAAAAAGGGGTATATGTGTACATATAGTTGATTCACTTTGCTGTACTATAGAAATTAATATAACATTGTAAAGCAAATATATCTCAATAAAATTTTTTTAAAAAGACCTCACGACACAAAAAGTTTGCAACTGTGTGTGGTGATACACCTTACTGTGTGTGTGTTAGCCACTCAGTCATGTCTGACTCTCTGCAACCCCATGGACTATAGCTCACCAGGCTCCTCTGTCCATCAAAATCTCCAAGCAAGAATACTGGAGTGGGTAGCCATTTTCTTCTCCAGGGGATCTTCCCGATCCAAGGACTGAACTCAAGTCTCCTACATTGTAGATGGATTCTTTANGCAACCCCATGGACTATATAGCTCACCAGGCTCCTCTGTCCATCAAAATCTCCAAGCAAGAATACTGGAGTGGGTAGCCATTTTCTTCTCCAGGGGATCTTCCCGATCCAAGGACTGAACTCAAGTCTCCTACATTGTAGATGGATTCTTTACCGTTTGAGCCATCAGAGAAGCCCAATCATTTTGTACCCTAATTCTTTTAACTGCATGTCTCACCTGTCCACTCACCCCCGACTCCAGTCAACACATCCACCAACCGTGGTTATAAATCACATTGTTTCCTCTTGGTTAACTTGGATTTTCATTTCAACCTTACTTCACTTGCAAGTTGACGTTCAAGTGATCGACCTTCTCTCACTTCAACAGAAGAATATACATTTTGCAGATAAAACCTTGATGAAAGCTTCCAAGTCAGGATTCAGTTTGGTTTCCAGTGTGGGAAAATAAGTGAGCTTCTGTGGTTTCTTCCTGAGCCTGAAGGGGAAAATACAATAGAAAATAAACATATAGACATCTCTCAGGGCACCCGTCTAAAAATGTCCCAGTTGGAGACCAGCCCGAAAGCTGCATCAGCTGCTTTACCTCAACTTTTTGCCCTTTTCCCAACATCCACATNTGTGGTTTCTTCCTGAGCCTGAAGGGGAAAATACAATAGAAAATAAACATATAGACATCTCTCAGGGCACCCGTCTAAAAATGTCCCAGTTGGAGACCAGCCCGAAAGCTGCATCAGCTGCTTTACCTCAACTTTTTGCCCTTTTCCCAACATCCACATATTTATAACCTGGGTTTCCCAAACATTACTCTATATTTCCGCCATCTGGTTTATGGATTTTTTTTTTTTAACATGCTACAGGCTGCCAAACGGTAAAGCTAGTAAGATTCTTGTTGGAGGGAAAGCAGCTCTGGCAGAGTGTTGTAAAATAACATCACATTAGCTACTTGGAAGCAGTAGCAGAGCTCCAGAGATTCAGGAACTCTGGAAGACTTGGAGAGGGTTTAATGAGGAGGCGACTGGATCACTCATATGTTTTGGCAGAATATAAAAATATTCTCCTCCATAAATATACAAAGATACAGAGAATCTTAGTTACCAAAGAGTAAAAGGTGAAATGCTGTAAATTTGCCATCATTTATGACTGTGTCTCTACCATAGAAAAATGATATGCTGGATGAACCTCGAGATGGTCATACTAAGTGAAGTAAGACAGACAAAGACAAAAAGTTTTTGTTTTTTTTTTAAGTTCCACATATAATCCACATAAAGATACAAATGAACTTACTTACAAAACAAAAACAGACTCACAGACTTAGAAAACAAACTTATGGTTACCAAAAAAAGGGTGGTGGAAGGGATAAATTAGGAACATGGGATTAACAGATACACACCTTTACATGTAAAATAGATACTCACCAAGAACTTGCATTATAGCACAGGGAACCATACTCAATATTTTACAATAACCTACATGGGAAAAGAATCTAAATCTGAATGTATATATATTTGAATATATATATTTGAATAAATATATATATATACCTATACACTTGAAACCAGTACAACATATTAAATCAACTGTACTTCAATAAAAATAAATAAATTATTTTAAAAAAGAAAAATGGTGTGGCTTCCTTTATGCAGAGACCCAGCTATTGTGTTTTTGTTGCTTCCTCTTGTGCCATGAAATAGCATCAAGGCAATGTTAAAACAGGTCTCCCTTGTTCAATGGAAGGTCCTGTAAAGTTCATGTCACAGCAGCATTTTTGTTAAGTGAATCCTGTTTCACTGTTCAATTCCATTATAAATGTCAGAGCTTCAGTCTACGGGAAAGCAGCTGGCCCCGAGTAGAATGAAATCACAGGTCAGAATGTGGAAAACATCTTCAAAACACGTATTTAAAAGAACAAATCATATCTGGAAAAAATTATCATTCAAGATATGTTTAAAAGTATTCTGCACTCAGATAATAACATAGAAATAAAAATTCAGGGTTGAGAAATCCTGGCAGCTTTCTCTTTTGCCTCAACTGAACTTCTACATTGCAGTTCATGTTAAGAAAGCAATTCCTAATGATCAGAACATTTGGCTAAGGATGGTTTTTTGTTTTAATCGACTTTAATTACTTTAAGGTTTTTGACTTGGTATTCTAGGTAAATTTTTGGGGGGGGAGGAGGGGCAGGGGATTGGCAATGAGGTGAAGTACACTTTTTCTAGACTTTTGTGTTATCTCTACAGTTATTTCTATCTGGATCCTTATACTAGGGAAACAAAGAGGACAGTGTGAAATATAGTACCCAAAGTGTGCATTTCTTGTTTCCCTGGGGACTTCTGCCCTGGTGTTTGCAGAAACAGATGTTATTTAGCAAATGACTTTATGGCTTTGAAAAGGGCATAACTGTTTGTATATTTTATGATTGTTTTGGGCCAAATTGCTTTATTTAGCTGCTAATATTTTTCTCATTTGGGGCCGTTGGCATATCAAGTTGTGTTTTTCTTTTCTTTCCAATTGTCTGTGCCAGGTCTTAGTTTTGGCATATGGAATCTAGTTTCCTGACCAGGGATCGAACTCAGGCCCCCTGCATTAGTAGCACAGAATCTTAGCCACTGGACCACCAGGGAAGGGCCTGAAGTGGTGTTTTTTGAGTTTAGAAAGATTTTGCACACTGATTCTATAGACGTATTCATTTACTCATCCATTTATTCACTTATTTTTTAATACAAGGTCAGGTACAAGGTCACTGCTCTAAACATGCCCATAGAGCCCAGATAAGATTGAACATCTCTAAAATGTCGAGCATAGTATTACAGTTTGTCATTTAATCACCATTCCTAAAAATATAAGGATTATTATTCCCATTTTGGAAATGTGTAAGGTTCAGAGTGGGCATGTAATTTGCCCAGGCTTATGCTAGTATTAAGTAACAGAGCCCATATTTCAACTTGAGGTTCTCTAATATAAAACTCCAAAGCTTCCATTACAATGCCCTATTGTTTAAGAATGTTTACCAGTTTAAGAATGAGATCATCAAGTTATAATGAAGAAATGGGATCCTTAAGTTTTGAAACCATAACTGCTTCATATGCTGTTATGGGAACACCATAACCATAAGCTGTTCCCAGCATGATGACATGTTTTAATTTAAGAATTCAAGGATTCCTTAAATTTTAGAGTCTGGGAGACAACTGGAGAGGAATACCTCTGCTAATTAAAATAAATGTCTTGATAACATATTTACTGAGAGTTGGAGATCTTCTTGACATTAGCTGTACAGGATAAAATCTACCATCCTGGGATCCATCATGTTGCTGCCATCTGCACATATTTGAAGAGGAAGGGGAAGATGGAAGGGAGGTGGCCAGGCTAAAATCTCCTTGAGGACAGTCTCAGTGCAGGGGAATGGGTGGTGGAAATGAAACATTTCACATGATTCTCTTGCTTCTGCTTTGTTCTTGATCAGGATCAATTCTAGCCCTCATCCATTAAAGGAGAGAAAAGAGAGAAAATCAACAGGAAGAGGGAAAGAGAAGGAAGAAATATTAGTGAAAAATAGGGTAGGCAAACTCATAGGAAAGTTTTCCTATGAATTCAGAAATACCAAAATGAAGTAGAGTCCTCCAAAAATGTCAGAATTATTTTTTTATATTTATTCAATGAATTTCAAAGTCCTGGGGGTGGGACATTTCCTCCCTAACATGAATAACATAGGTGCAAAAGTACATAAAGGACAGAAGCTCTTCAATGGGTTGATGTGCTACACTTGAAATAGCCTCTGCTGTCATTGGAATCAACAGGGCATTCAAACACAGTTTAATGGTACACTGACATCAACAATTTAAAAGCATATTTTTGAAAACTTGTATTAAAATGCATTTGACGTACAACATTGAATAAAATTACAGTGCACAACACCTTATATGTAATATGGATAGCCTTTATCTATTATAATATGATTATCATTGTAGGGATAACTAGCATCTCCACTACATTATGTAATTATCCTTCCTTTTTAGTGGCTGGAATAATGACTAGTAGTCTCTTAGCAAGTTTGATGATTATAATACAATATTTTTGTCTATATTTACAATATTGTGCATTAGATCTCTATGGATAATTTACCATTGGTTAGAAGGGTGTACCCTTAAATAGCATCTCTAATATTCCCCATCCTCTATACCTTGGCAACTATGGTTTACCCTCTGTTTTTACAAGTTTGGCATTTTTAGGTTCTACATATACATAATATCAACTAGTTCTTGTCTTTCTCTGTCTGACTTCAACTCTTTTGCCTTAGAAAACTCTGGCTGAATTTTCAGGGACTCCCTTAGAGTGTACCTCAAGTCTTTGATTGGATCTGTGGTCTCTAACGTACATAAGAAAGACAATGCCAAAGAATGCTCAGACTACCACACAATTGCACTCATCTCACACTAGTAAAGTAATGCTAAGAATTCTCCAAGCCAGGCTTCAGCAATATGTGAACTGTGAACTTCCAAATGTTTAAGCTGGTTTTAGAAAAGGCAGAGGAACCAGAGATCAAATTGCCAACATCTGCTGTATTATCGAAAAAGCAAGAGAGTTCCAGAAAAACATCTATTTCTGCTTTATTGACTATGCCAAAGCCTTTGACTGTATGGATCAAAATATACTGTGGAAAGTTCTGAAAGAGATGGGAATACTGGACCACCTGACCTGCCTCTTGAGAAACCTGTGTGCAGGTCACAAAGCAACAGTTAGAACTGGACATGGAACCACAGACTGGCTCCAAATAAGAAAAGGAGTACATCAAGGTTGTATATTGCCACCCTGCTTATTTAACTTCTATGCAGAGTACATCAGGCAAGTCCTGGGCTGGAGGAAGCACAAGCTGGAATCAAGATTGCTGGGAGAAATGTCAATAACCTGAGATATGCAGATGACACCACCCTTATGGCAGAAAGCAAAGAGGAACTAAAGAGCCTCTTGATGAAAGGGAAAGAAGAGAGTGAAAAAATTGGCTTAAGCTCAACATTCAGAAAACTAAGATCATGGCATCTGGTCCCATCACTTCATGGCAAATAGATAGGGAAACAGTAGCTGACTTTATTTTGGGGGGCTCCAAAATCACTGCAGATGGTGATTGCAGCCATGAAATTAACAGACACTTACTCCTTGGAGGGAAAGTTATGACCAACCTAGAGAGCATATTAAAAAGCAGAGACATTACTTTTCCAACAAAGGTCTGTCTAGTCAAGGCTATGGTTTTTCCAGTGGTCATGTATGGATGTGAGAGCTGGACTATAAAGAAAGCTGAGCACTGAAGAATTGATGCTTTTGAGCTGTGGTGTTGGAGAAGACTCTTGAGAGTCCCTTGGACTGCAAGGAGGTCCAACCAGTCCATCCTAAAGGAGATCAGTCCTGTATGTTCATTGGAAGGACTGATGTTGAAGCTGAAACCCCAATACTTTGGTCACCTCATGTGAAGTGTGGACTCATTGGAAAAGATCCTGATGCTGGGAAAGATTGAGGGCAGGAAGNAGTGGTCATGTATGGATGTGAGAGCTGGACTATAAAGAAAGCTGAGCACTGAAGAATTGATGCTTTTGAGCTGTGGTGTTGGAGAAGACTCTTGAGAGTCCCTTGGACTGCAAGGAGGTCCAACCAGTCCATCCTAAAGGAGATCAGTCCTGTATGTTCATTGGAAGGACTGATGTTGAAGCTGAAACCCCAATACTTTGGTCACCTCATGTGAAGTGTGGACTCATTGGAAAAGATCCTGATGCTGGGAAAGATTGAGGGCAGGAAGAGAAGGGGATGACAGAGAATGAGATGGCTGGATGGGATCACCAACTTGATGGACATGAGTTTGCATAAACACCAGGAGTTGGTGATGAACAGGGAGGCCTGGTGTGCTGCATTCATGGGGTTGCAAAGAGTGGAACACGACTGAACGACTGAACCGAACTGAACCAAACATACTTAAAGAGACTCAGGTAAATTGCTTTATTTTGGAAATCCATCTCACTATCTCACTTATTCTCAGATGTGGAAATTAATTTGATTTGATGTCTGTTCTACTGTGGAAAGGTGAAGTGAGCTAGGCGGAGGATTTGTTAGACCTTTTATAAGCAAACTTAGTAAATGTGCAGCAAACTATAAAAGAGGAAATTTCCCAAAATATTGCACACGCATATCTATTATGGTGATGAGCATTGCTGAAGAGTGAATTGATTAACTCATTTTAGGCTGGGAGAGGGGGAACATTCGGAGGTAAACTGTGAAGACAGTTATTGATTTACACATAAGGCTTCTGAGAGAAGGTCATTGACATTTAGGGAGGAGATGAGAAGACAGAAGGCCAAAGACACTGTCTATCTGTTTCAGTTCAAATAAAATAGTCTTCAGTACTGTGTCCATAAAGTCGGGAGAACAGTTCTAGGCATCAGCAGAAAAAGAACTGTGCCAATCACTTTCTTCTGTGTTCTTTCTTCTCTTCTTAATCTTTTTTTCCCAGTTTTATTGAGATAACATTGGTATAGAGCACAATTATATATAGATATAATTGATATAGTGATATAATTGATATTGATATGTAACGGATATAATTGATATAGAGCAATTTATATGCTGATATAATTAAATATAGATGTAGTTGATATAGGTATTTATTTATTGAGATATAATTGATATAAATAATTGATATCGATACAGATTCAAGCTATACAGTACCATTATTCGATTTACATATATTGTGATGAGATTGCCACTGTAAGTTTAGTTAACATTCATCATCTCCTATACAAAAAATAATAGAAAAAGAAAAAAAATTCCCTTGTGCTGAGAGCTTAGAATAGACTCTGTATTATACAGAAATGTTAACTACAGTCATCAGATGCCACATTATCTCCTAGTACTTAATTATAACTAGAATTTTTGCCCTTTTGACTACCTTCATCTGAATTTTAACTTTGTACAAACTAAATACTGAATTTAGAGAAGCGGTAGGAAGGAGCTGTGAGGCACTGAGAAGCAAGATGTAGGATAACTCTGGGAAAAGTTTCTGTAGAGCAATAATATTTATCACTGAAACTGGGAGAGCCACTGTTCACAAAAGACACGTTCTTCTTTTCTGTCTAAGCACATAGCCACAGCTGTGTTCCTAGCCTCCCTAGCAGCTAGGTTCACCATGGGACAGAGTCCTAGGCAATGCCATGTGAGGGGAAGTGATGGAAACCACTTTCAAACAGTTTCTGCACACGCTTCTCCAAGATTTTCAGGATGCCTAGGATAGAATACACCCCTGATGCTTCAAGAACTTGTGTTGCAAATGTTAGAGTCTCAATCAGCCTTGGCTGTTGAACTAATAAGTGTTTCCATGGATGAAGGAACATCACCACCATGAAAAAAGAACATCTGACTTATCTGTTATGTGAATAAGAAAGAATCTTCTAGTGTATTTTCAGTTGTTTTACATTTCAGGTTCTGTTTGTTTGAGCAGGTATTTCCCTGCTAGTCCCTAAACACAATTTCGTTAGGGAATATCACTTTCACTTTTCACTTTCATGCATTGGAGAAGGAAATGGTAACCCACTCCAGTGTTCTTGCCAGGAGAATCCCAGGGATGGGGGAGCCTGATGGGCTGCTGTCTATGGGGTCGTACAGAGTCGGACACAACTGAAGCAACTTGGCAGCAGCAATAGCAGCAGCAGCATACATATATACACTATTGATACTATGTATAAAATAGATAACTAACAAGAACCTGCTGGGTAGCACAGGGAACTCAATTCAGTGCTCTGTGGTAACCTAACCCGGAAGGAAATTCAAAAAAAGAGGGGATATGTGTACATGTGTAGTTGATTCACTTTGCTGTACAATAGAAACTAAGATATTGTAAAGCTACTATATTCTGATAAAATTTTAAAAGAGATAACACCACCATTAAGCAAAAAATAACATATGTGTAACATATAATTCAATTTTATAATTAAAAACAGGAACATTGTTAAAAGCCATTCTGCAGGTCTCTAACATTTCTTTCCTGTGCCTGGACTTGTTGAGAGGAGGCCTTGCAAAGGGGAGAGGGGTGGTTGCACACACTTTTCCAGGTTCCCATGCACCACAGCTTCATGATCCCATGACAGCTGGGGGCGAGAGCATGAATTGTTTAGATTTCTTAAATGGATCTGGGAAATTTATGCTTTTCCTGTTGGGAAAATTCTCTTGATTTATGATCATCATGTTTATATGTACTAAATCATACTGAAGTATATGAAATATTTTGTTTTTTAATTTTGGTTGAGCGAGGTGTTGGTCATCCAAATGAATGACTATTCATGGATGGCATAAATTCCAAGCAGCATTTGCAGTGGGTGTATGTGCATTATTTGAATGGCAGAGGCAGATTGATGGTCTCTGGATCCCATGTGAGCATCAGGCAGTGCAGCCACTGCTCAGTACAATCGCTTTCTGACCATAAACGTGAGTTGTTATGATCGTTGGTAACAGTTGTACTTTAAAACATGAAGAAGGGTAATTCTAAAATGATGATCCATGTTGTTCCCTAATCACTATTTTTAAAGGCCTCGATGCTTCTACGATGTCATGTTTAGAACCAATGTGTGCCTACATAACTGATGGAAATACCACATTAATATCTATCTGCATAGCCATCAGAGTAAATTCATTTATTATTTAATATCTTAACTGTCGCCTGGCTAAAAATAACTGTTTACTTTTCTGTTTGAAAAAATAGTATTCTTAGGTTGACATTATGTTGTTTTTACACAAAAAAGAGGCCCTCTGACCTCAGCCATTTTTCAATTAGCAGATTTTACTATACTCTCAGGACAGTGTTAGGTACTAGAAGTGTGAAGAAGAAATAAGAGATGTGTGACATGGTTTCTACAGTCTTAAGAGGGACACACTTAACTGATAAGAATCATTTACAAACAGAGGTTGAATTTCACATTAGATTTGCTCAAGAGGACCTTGAGCATGGATCTTGAATCATGTCCCTGGTACCTTCTATCTGTGTAACACTGAACAAATTGTTTGATCCGTAGGCTCTCAGTTTTCCAATCTATGAGATAATTATGCTACGAACTACAAACACTGTATATCTAATGAAGGAGCAGAGCACCTCCTATGGTCCTAACAGTAGTCCTGGAAGAACAAGAATACAGCTAAATCATCCAACTCACCCAGCAGGGGGTGAGAAGTATTCACAGACAAGGAAAGACTTAAAAAGCAGCAAATTACAAAGAAAGACTCAAAAGAGGCAAGAAATAATGGCTGCAAACCTACAAGTGTAGGTGAGGGCCAACAAGATCTGAATAAGAAGAATTAAGAAACCAGAAATGTGGATATTTGAACATGATTCTGTCCTATGTTCTGTATCTGTTGGAGCATCTTATACATCAGCTAGGTCTGTAGGAGAGAAGAAGTATTCAGCTCACCTCTGGTTTAGAAAGACACTCGTGAATCTTCCACTGATTGTCAGTTCTTATGAACTGAGTTACCCTTTTAAGATCACTAGGTTTCACAAATGCAGTAGGAAATGGCAACCCACTCCAGTAGTCTCTCTTGGAAAATTACACAGACAGAGAGAGCATGGAGGACTACAGTCCACGGAGTCACAAAGAGTCAGACGCAACTAAAACAAAGCATGCAGAGTTCACCAAACTCTATCATTTAGTTGGCTTATGTGTTTACTGTGTATCCTCTCCCCCAGTGGGGTTTAAGCTCCATGAGGACAGGAACATACTGATTCTCCACTGATAGCTTTTTAACTGATAAATCCTTTGTTCTGAGAACTGGAAACGTGTAGGTGCTTGATATATACTTTAAATAAGTGAATTAATTAAATTAATGAATGAATAGATTATATAACCAGGTATCCTTTACAGGCAAATCAGAATGTTTTGGTCTGAGACACCTACGTAAGATGCAGGTCCCTGCCATTAAGAGATAGGCTCTATTGAGTTGAAGTCAATTATGCAATGGTTTTGCTTGCAGTGGACTTAGAGCTTGGCTGAATTAAGGCAATGGTGGCCAGTAAAACAGATAAATTGGTCTTTCAGAAGTTTTGAGGGAGAAAATTCTGGGCCCTTGAGGGAAATCCATGCCCTCCTCCACTCTCTCTTTCTCTGTCTCTCCTCCCCACTCCACTCCTTTTCCCCATCTAAACCCTTTATGACCACAGTTATCTTGAGGCCACAAGCCAATATGAGCAGCACAAGGAGCAGAATAGAGCTCAAAGAGTGGAGAGAAATGAAGGTGGTAGACACGATGTTTAACACTCCACCAACTTGTGGACGCCAGTTCTATGAGTCCTAGAGAGTCCTTGTTGTATAAGCCACTGGGAGCTGGTTTTTGTTACTTCAGCCAAAGCATCACAATTGTTACCACCTGTTACAAGTCCTTCCAGAGAATTGAGTGAAAAATATATGTGGTCATCAAGAACCTGCCAAGTAGTCTCTCATAAGCTTTCAAAATACTCTACACCAAGAAACATTAGCTAATATTTCCTCAAATAGAGGAAGACAGTAACAAAGCCCAGATTGATAGAATTAAGGATAGGACCTAAATCTTGTTACTTTTGCCAAGATGCTAAGAGAGAGAATAAAGAACTATTGTACAGGAAAGGGAGTAGGCATGTCCTGTATCCTTTGAGACCTAGTAACTGGTGTGTACCTGGCAGGACTAATATTTTCATCTATACCTACTTATCAATTTTGTCTTTAAGAGGTGCTATAACAGGTAGTAAAACAAGCTGATTCAATCAGACAATATTGTCTTGGTTTTCCTGGCCTGTTGGCCATTCTGTAGCTCTGTCCACTCACAGCTAGAGAAGAGCACATCAAAGAGATGAAATTCAAATGGATCACTTCCAGTTCTAGTTGTTATCATCACTGAAAGTTGTGATGGAGAAATTTTAAACTATTGGCCACTGGGAAGTATTTCAAATTTAAGTAATATATGCACCCTTCCCATCACCCACACTCACCCCAGAACTCTCTAGACCCTGCCCTGATTCTTTTCTTCATAGCATCTATTGCCTTGACAGACTATACATATGTAGTTACTTAGCTGTTATTTATATTCTCCCACTTAAACTGTAGGCTTCACCAAGACAGGGATTTATGTTATCTAGTTCATTGCTAATAGTTAGCATCTGTGAGAGTATCTGCTACACAATAGCTAAGTAACCAATATTTGTTGAAAGAATGAAGGTTTTTTTTAATTTGCACAGTACAAAACAATTGATATATTTTATAAACTAGATTTGAAATTACAAATCCAAGCTTGAAATGACTTTCTGTGGTACCTTCTTCTAGCTAACAAACAATTTTAAAACTTTTTTTAGACTTCTAGTAAAACTTGGATCCATGCAGAACATATTTAATTCAGAGAAGAGTATTTTAAGGAAAATAGAGATTCACTCTTTCAGGGAGCAAGGAGGGAATGTGAAGACTTTTGGAATACTGACTTACTTTACATATCTTAAAATTGCAAAGATATATTGTTTTCCAATGCACTTTTAACTAGAGATGAATCATCCTCTATTGAGACTAAGATCACATATAAATTAATTTTCAAAAGACTTTAGTAAAAGAAAAAAAAAAAGGTTAATGCTTTCAACTCTTCCCCTGGCAGAAATATGAGACAGAAATATCACAACTCTTAAGGTAAAGCATGGTGGACTGCAAGCAAGCTTGCACTAATTTTTGCTCCTCTTCTCCAAGTGATTCTTTCCTTGCCTGGGAAGGTTATACTGCCTTCCCTGGGCTGCAGCAACTTCCTTGGTTCCTCACCTTTCTGTTCCCCTTGACTCTTCCTTCTCTCTCCCCTATCCTTTGAGAGGAGGTTGCGGTCCAGTGATCTGCAGATAGTTAACAAGCACTGAGCAAGTGTGGAGTCCATATGACCCCTTGGGTCCATTTGTTCCCCTAGAGTTAAATACCAGGTTTCTTTCAATAAGTACCATCCACTCCTTGTTCAAGGAGGAGATGCTTGTGAATGAAACTCACTCCTGTGTGGCTCACTATCAAAGACAGGCTTGTTAAATAGGTCATCAGAGGGCTTCCAGCTTTCACTGACGGGGGTACCATATTTCCTTGACAGAAGCAGGTAGTCAACCAGGACGTTTATTCACTGAAGGTCAGGCTTTTGTATTATGGAACTACTAGCAGATGTGATAAGCAGTAAATTGCAGATCTACCCTTTTTTTTCACTTCAGAAAGTGTGTGTGTGTGAAATCAGCAGAATCCTGCCTCTCTGTGATTTATGACCCACTTTTGACCAACTCTTATCAGGTTCCCACAAGCCCCTTTCTGATGTCGCCTGTGTCTGAATGACAATAGACAAACCAGCACCATTATGCACCCAAATCTCTCTCTGCATTCTATACACCAAGATTACATCTGGGGCATTGATTTATTGCTGCCATTCCCCCCACAGGGACCAGTTTGTTCAGCCTGAACAAGATCTACTATTATTAAACGGAGTCAACAACTCTATGTGAACTTGGGAAAGAAATTATCATTGGCTCTCACCAATCTAACAACACAGGCATATAAGGAAAAGCCTGCATTTAAATATTTAGACTGTTTATTTGTCTCTCCTAGTCTCTTTTTTAAGTATGCAAAGTAAGATAAAACAAGGCTTGGGAAGAAGGGAATCTTTATGGTTTCTCAGATGCTGAAACACAATGTGCTTCTTTTATGAACTGCACTGAAATGATTACAAATCTCTGCTTTGGTGTGTATTTCTGAAACACCTACTATATCTGTAGCAATGAGGTTTTATGACAGCTCTAACAGTTTCTGCAAAATTTATATGTTCTACCAGTAGATCGTTTGGGGGAGTGATATAAATTTTACAGTGCATCAGAGTTTTATATCACCTACAAATGCCTGATGTAGGATTCACTATAAGCAGGCCCTACATCCACCCACAGTTTTCTATTCTTCAGGGTATTTATGTTATCAGGCAAAAGGGCCCTTCAATGCTTTTCTCTTTACAAATGATCATCCCTCCTCCCTTGTTACCTCTCACTTTAACATCGCTCGATCTGACTATTTGTCTATGAGAGATTCACTCCTCCTCTCATCAATTTACATAGCAGACAATCTCTGCATTACTTCTGCTCTCTAACTCCCGCAGAGGCGGGCAGTGGCTTCTCTGGAGTTTCTAGAATCTTTGAAGGCTTGAGCTAAATGAAAGCCCCAAAGGGAAAGCCTTTTCTGTAGAGCTCTTACTTTCTGAACCACCACTTGTTACCTATGATCTGACATATGCTAGTGAACTTAGGAGTGGCCTCAGAACAGAATACTTTCAATAATAACTGCTTTAAGAAATCTGAGCCCATTATTGCTAAATCTGTGGGAACATTCTGGGTCATGATCCCAGAGATTTAGACACACTGAAGAAAGTCAAATTCAGGTTCAAAGCTGTAGTGGTCCTTTTGTTGAGGTTGTTACCAGAATGCCATTTTGGGAAAGCTTTCTGCCACCTTTGTTCATTAGGTCAGGAATCTTTGTCTTTCATTTTTCTCATTTCTATGAGCCCTATTCTTGGTGCCTGAATATCTGAAAGATTTCCTGTAGGCATTTCAGCATAATGGATGAAGAAAAATATGTGTCTTGAGAGGTGGGCATATAGTGGGCATATAGAATTTTTCTGTTTCACTAGGAAATCATATTTTCCCCCTCCCTAGCTTCCACACCCACTCCAAAAAAAGAAAAGAAAATGTTCTCAATCCGCTTGGTTTGAGTAGGAGCAGACCTAGAACTTCAGCTCAGTTTGGCAGATTCGTGACCTAGGCTTAGCCAATCAGGAAGATTCTCTCTGTGTCTATAGGATCGTGAGCTACACGAATGATGCAGGCTCAGGGCTACAGGGCCATCCTGGAGCCACCCAGAGATACACCTGTCTGAGACTGAAACGAAGCAGGTGAGAGCAGAGCCCAGAGGTGGAGACCAAGCTCTACAACCTCAGCTGCCCTGACTACAGCCTCTTTCACCTCTTGGACTATTCATTTAGGTCAGTCAATAATATTCCCCCTCTTTCAACTTAAACCAAAACAAAGGGAAGGATAAACACCAACACAAGCTCACATACTCAACTGCTTCAGCTGTGTCCAGCTCTTTGCAATACTATGGACTTAGTCTGCCAGGCTCCTCTGTCCATGGGATTCTCCAGGCAAGAATACTGGAGTGAGTTGCCATTTCCTCCTCCAGGGGATCGTCCTGACCCAGGGATCGAATTCATGTCTCCTGTGGCTCCTGCACTGGCAGGTTGATTCTTTACTGCTGAACCACCAGGGAAGCCCAAACACCAACACATAAGGAGTCAGTTCAAATGAACCACATGATACCTTGGGTACCTTACAGCCTATGCTTGTCAAAATAAACAAAATACACAAGGTCATTTGTCCCTTTGTGTCCTGTGCTATGATCATTTATGATTTATGACGTTGTTTGGAACAATAAGTTGAAAAGTATAGAGTTCTATTAAAGCAAAGATTCCAGTACCAGTTTCTATTATAGTTGGCCTGAAACACCAGTCTGAACAAAGACAGACCAGAGGTATCTGGACTTAATCTCCAAGCAATAGAGAGCCAAGATAAGTGTTGGAACAAAAGAGTGACAATTACAGATTTACTTTCCAAGAAGCCAACACCAGCAACTGTGTGAAGAAGGGCAGAAAGTGGGGAGAGACTTATAGAAGGCATAGCTTCTAAGCCAAGGAGAGAGCTGCCAATGCAGCGGCAGAAACATGGAAAAAGAGAAAACGAGCTTGGGGAAAGTTTCTGAGGTGGAGGGACTCAGTGACTGAATACATGGGTGTGGGAATGGAGGTGTCAGGATTCTAGTAGAGACAGGTGGAAAGTGATGATGTTACTGATACTAAGAAGGAAATGAAGAGCATTATTGAACAGGTGGAAGAAAGAAGAGATGGACATTTTCCATAATAATTTCAGCTTTGACTATTGTTTTACTGCATTCGGGATAACCAGATGAGTTTGGAAGTGCAAAGTGATGTTGAATCTGAAGACATCAGTGTAAGAGATTTCTACATTTGGTGGCAGTAGAGTCATGAGGATGAATGCATTTATTCCTAGAAAATAAACACATGGGGCTGAGGGAGAAAGAAAGGCAGAGCCACAGGGGCCACCAGCATCCACGTGGCAGACTCAGCCTAAGGGGCCAGGGAAGGCGACTTAGCAGTAGCTGTCAGAGGCAAAGCAGGAGAAAATAGGTCCTCAGGACTTAATATGCAGAACATCTTCAGAGGAGAGTAGTGTACAATCTCCTGAGTGATCACAATAAACTGGAAAATTCTGAAAGAGATGGGAACACCAGACCACCTAACCTGCCTCTTGAGAAATCTGTATGCAGGCCAGGAAGCAACAGTTAGAACTGGACATGGAACAACAGACTGGTTCCAAATAGGAAAAGGAGTACATCAAGGCTGTGTATTGTCACCCTGCTTATTTAACTTCTATGCAGAATACATCGTGAGAAACACTGGACTGGAAGAAACACAAGCTGGAATCAAGATTGCCGGAAGAAATATCAGTAATCTCAGATATGCAGATGACACCACCCTTATGGCAGAAAGTGAAGAGGAACTAAACAGCCTCTTGATGAAAGTGAAAGAGGAGAGTGAAAAAGTAGGCTTAAAACTCGACATTCAGAAAACTAAGATCATGGCATCTGGTCCCATCACTTCATGGGAAATGGATAGAGAAACAGTGGCAGACTTTATTTTTTTGGGCTTCAAAATCACTGCAGATGGTGATTGCAGCCATGAAATTAAAAGACGCTTACTCCTTGGAAGAAAAGTTATGACCAACCTAGACCTGTCTCTTATACACATCTNCATGGGAAATGGATAGAGAAACAGTGGCAGACTTTATTTTTTTGGGCTTCAAAATCACTGCAGATGGTGATTGCAGCCATGAAATTAAAAGACGCTTACTCCTTGGAGGAAAAGTTATGACCAACCTAGATAGCATATTCAAAAGCAGAGACATTACTTTGCCAACAAAGGTCCGTCTAGTCAAGGCCTTGGTTTTCCCAGCGGTCATGTATGGATGTGAGAGTTGGACTGTGAAGAAAGCTGAGCGCCAAAGAATTGATGCTTTTGAACTGTGGTGTTGAAGACTCTTGAGAGTCCCTTGGACTGCAAGGAGATCCAACTAGTCCATTCTAAAGGAGATCAGTCCTGGTGTTCTTAGGAAGGAATGATGCTAAAGCTGAAACTCCAGTACTTTTGCCACCTCATGCGAATAATTGACTCATTGGAAAAGATTTTGACGCTGGGAGGGATTGGGGGCAGGAGGAGAAGGGGAAGACAGAGAATGAGATTGCTGGATGGCATCATTGACTCGATGGACGTGAGTCTGAGTAAACTCCAGGAGTTGGTGATGGACAGACAGGCCTGGTATGCTGCGATTCATGGGGTTGCAAAGAGTTGGACATGACTGAGCGACTGAACTGAACTGAACTAATACATGGATAACGTTTCTGTGGTCTGTTTTGTGAATGTGCATGTGTGTATGTATTTGTATTTTGTTGCTTGGTTGTGATGTTCAGTGACTTTCCAAATAGTTTCCAAACCCTCTAATTGAAGTGCCAAGATCTTATACTTATTTGAATTATTCTTGGAATTTGTAATAATAGCTCATTTATTAAGCTCTTCTTAGGTCTCTAGTCCTTGTTAAGTACACAGAGAGTTAACACGTGAACAATGAAGGGGTTAGGGGTGCCAACACTGTGAATTTGAAAACCTGCATATAACTTACACTGGGCCCTCTGTATATGCCTGGTTCCTCAGCTCCTAAGTTTCCGCTACATCTATGGAATCGACAGTTGGAGATCATGTAGCACTATAGCATTTACTATTGAAAAAATTCACAAATAAATAGACCCCTGTATTTCACCTGTGTTACTCAAGCATCCAGTATATCTCATTTATTGTCAGCTTCAATGACATGAATGAGGTTATTACTTTTCTTGAAAAATTGACAACTGGGGAATTTGAAGCTTAAAGAGACTAAATAACTGGCTTAAGGTCACAGAGGAGGTGGGGCAGTTAGGGCTCACATGTACATGAGCACTAACCTCTAGATGCTGTTCCTTTAATCCTGTCAATTGTATGAGTAACTTCAGTAAGTAGAGGACTTATTGGTTGACTGTAATCGTGCACAAGACTGTAGGGATGGAAACACACTCTCTTCACGCAGTCCTGCTTGCTGGCCATGCCCCTTTTCCTATTTTCCCTCTGATTGTTGCTGTTTAGTTATTAAATCATATCTGACTCTTTGTAACCTCATGGACTATAGCCCACCAGATTCCTCTGTCTGTGGGTTCCAGGCAAGAATACTGGAGTGGGTTGCCATTTCCTTCTCCAGAGGATCTTCCCGACCCAGTGATCGAACTTGCATCACTTGAATTGGCAGGCATATTCTTTACCACTGAGCTACCTGGGAAGCCCCTTCCATCTGATGGGGAGCCTGTAAGCAAGGCTACCATCAGATGTTAGACTCAAGACTATATGGGGAGCTCGATTATCTGAACAAATCAGAGCTCAAAAGTGTTCAGTTTGACTAATACAGTTTGCAGGTATTTTTTAAAAAGGGAGAATGAGAGAAACTTTCAATTTCAGCACGTCAGAGCATACAAGGTAAAGGAAATTGGCTTCGGGGAGTCATTTGAATAATGGGACAGTTCAAATAAAGGATGTTCCGATTACTGAGTTTGCACTGTACTTAATCTACCATTCAGAGAGCAGCCCTCCAGAGCATTTGCTTCCACCCTAAGTGTCTCTCTCAACATTCAGCTCAGCCATGCTCCCCTCTCCAGCTCATGATCAGGTTTTGAAAGCCTTGGACTCTTAAAAAATCACTTTTCAGAGAACAGATACCTTGCGTTATTATTCTTACTTTTTGTAACATGTTAAACTGTATGTTAGCCAGGAATAAATTCCTCCCAGCTGATCTCTAGGTTGGGACCATATTGTCACCTTCTTTCTACAAAAGTCCTAAGAACGGTAGCAGCAGGAACAATGAAGTTTGCCTTTCATGTGTTCGTGTGTGTGTGCTCAGCGGCTCAGTCATGTCTGGTTCTTCGCAACCCTATGGGCTGTAGCTCGCCAGGCTCTTCTGTCCATGGAATCTTCCAGGCAAGAAGACTGGAGTGTGCTGCCATTTCCTAATCCATCCTCTCTCAAAGCTTTAATATCTCATTGGGTATTTTGCTTGGAGCATAGTCTAGAACTTGACCTGACCTAGGTCTATCAAAGGAGGTCCATCAGGAGGAGAGAGGCAAAAGAAATGCTTTGGCTTTCTAGTTGAGGATATCAAAGATTGATTTATTCCTGACTGGTACTGCCCCACCTCCAGGGCAAGGTGTATACCATACTAGGGTAGCAGAAGAGCCAACTTGACCAGCCCTCAGTTGAAAGACCATGTTGATCATTTGGATGGTCTTCTAGCAGAAAATCATTTTTCAGGATGAGGTGTCTGATTGTCCTGGGAATGCTCTAGCTACAGGATCCGAATTGTCTCCCACCACCAAATGAAATGGAATGGCTGAAACCTGGGAGAAGAACAGACTCTGAAAAAAAAAAAAAAGGTAAAACAGAAAAGTAAAGAACTCTCAGAGGAGTCAAAGAGCCAGAGGATGGCAGGTGAGCAGGGAAGAGCCAAAGAAAAGGGAATTAAGAGTTGACTCATTGGAAAAGACTCTGATGCTGGGAGGGATTGGGGGCAGGAGGAGAAGGGGGCAACAGAGGATGAGATGGCTGGATGGCATCACTGACTCGATGGGCGTGGGTCTGAGTGAACTCCGGGAGTTGGTGACGGACAGGGAGGCCTGGCGTGCTGTGATTCAGGTGTCGTAAAGAGTCGGACATGACTGAGCGACTGAACTGAACTGGACTGAAGTCAGCAGTATTGTCTACCTGGGGCTTCCTGGAAAATAGGCCATAGAACCCACCCACATGCACTGATGAGAAGAAGGGCCAGTTGAAGTGGATCCATGTTCATATCTTCATCTCTGCCCTGCTTCTTGTAGATGCTGTGGCTTAGGAGACATGAGGAAGGAAAGGGGAAAAAAGGAAGAGAAAGGGAAGGGAGAGGAGGGGAGGCCAGGGAGGGGAGAGAAAAGGATGCCTTGATCCTGGCGTTGACTCTGCACAAAGATAAAATGCATTTTATGTCCTTTCCGTTTAGAGAGATTGTCTAACATTTGTTCTAACATATTCAAAGTCTTTAAAGAAAACATGCAATTCCAAATCTTCTTCCAGTTGTTTGAGTTACTAAAGGTAGGATTTTGAGCACAGATGCTCTTGGAGTTAGAATAGCATATTGATGGTTCTTTTAGTTAGGAAGGACTATTCATGAGCAGGAATTGGAGAATTCTCTCTGAAGAGCACAGGAGAAACAGGGTGGAGCATCTTGGCCTTGAAAAAGTGTGGATAGTTATATAGGAAGGTGAGCAACCTCCCCTTTGCATCGTGTCAGTCAGCTGATCGCTAAGAGAAACACCCATCCTTGAGAAAGGAGCCCATCAGCTTCAGGAATGATAATATCTACTGTTGTCCCATATGCCACAAAGCAAGCTCTCTTTGTTACTCTCATACCCTTATTGACTATGCGTTTCTTACAATGGTCTGTGTTAGTGACACTGTCAGGGAGTTAGTGTGTATGAAGTGCTCACTACTGGAATGGGACAGGAAAGAGAATTGCAGTCTCCACACATCACATCTGCTTTGGGGTTACCAGGGGGCCAGCAGCATCACTTTGAGAGAAATCAGTAATCCTACATTTCCAGGAGGGTACCTAGCAGTCAGATTCTCTGAAACTCAAGGTATCCTGGCTAGAAACATTGGGAGGCAGTGAGAACAGAGTGGCAGAACCAGTGTGAACTGATTCTAGGAGGAGAGGCAAGCCAAATTCCCCTTGCTCCGAACATAAAGGCAGATGGAAGGATGGAATAGGGGAGCACTAGACTAGATCCTGCTAATATGTGGCTTTGAACAAAGCAGATGGCAGATAATTGAGTTATAATTCATCCAGTAAGTGTTTATTGAGCACCTGTTACATGGCAGGCACTGTGCCAGGTGCTGGGATATAAAACCAATTACACAGACAGTGTCCTCAAGAAGTGTACATCTAGAAAAAATACATCCACGTGGGTCAGCAGTTACCCAACAGTGAGATGAGTAGGATGATAACTAGAACACTGATAACAAGCATCACTTCTCTTCACAGAGTAAGCAGTGTGCTTGGTATTAAGCCAAGTGCTTTTTACATTCTACAACATTTGCCCTTCCTAACAACTTGATTTGAAAAGTATTAGCAGAACCATCTTATGGATGAGGATATTGAGACTTAGATAATCTTTTTTTGGTCAAGTTCACGATGTTTATGCTATTCCTAATGAGGGTATGGAACCTCTTGGTCTAATCTCAAAGATTGTCTTCTTCATAAGGTGCTGCCTGGGAGATGGCCAGGTGCACCAGTCAGCCCTGAAGGCTTTAGAGCAAGAGATGAGATAATTTTTGATTTGATATGAAAACATAAGTAATAGCTTCATAAAAGATGTTGGGGGTGGGAGTAGAGGAAGTGTGTGTATGCAAATTGCATGGAGGAGAGTCACATGGTGCTTCATGGAGGTTGGTTGCCATGCTATGCTGACGTACTTCAATCCGATTGGAATGTAGGGATGAAAGTGAGTGTGGCTTGAGCAAGGAAGAGGGGAACCATGGTACATGGACTGAGACTGGTCAGTGGATTCTTATCCTGAGGGTGTGGTGTGCCAAGTCAAGGAGGGTGAAATATAAAGGCTCTCAATCCATGGATGACGCATCTTAAGGAACAGGATGATCTCATCTGATGCTGACAGCAGGGGTCACATAGCCATGGGTATGGGTGGTGAGGGGAGAGTGAATCGAGTTAGGAAGGTGATGTTCCTGTCGGTTTGACTTAGTTCATCACATCCAAGAAATGAGATAGAAGGCAGCTTAAGAGAAAGCAAGAACGTAGGCCAAGAGAATAGTTATAAAAAGTGATTCAGAGAGAACCCCACAGACTGTCTGTGCCTTCATGCCGTTCCTTCACCACCACCAAGACCAGATCATCAAGGTCCTAGGAAATTACAAAAACCAGTATCATCCTTTAAGCACACCTTGGGACCTGACTTACCTCCTAGCATATCTCCTAGTGTGCATCTAGTGCCAGAGAAGGAAAATGGGGCCAGGCAGCTACAGTGAGGGTTCCTTATTGGCTCAGCGGGTAAAGAATCTGCCTCCAATACAGGAAACATAGGAAACACTTGTTTGATTCCTGGATTGAGAAGACCCCCTGGAAAATGGCAACCCATTCCAGTATTCGTGCCTGGAAAATTCCACGAACAGAGGAGCCTAAGGCTACAGGCCACGGGGTTACAGAGTTGAACACCACTGAGTGACTAAGCATGCATGCACTTTGGCTTCAAACTTCTTGCATTTTAAAAAAATTGAAGTACAATTGCTCTACATTATTTAAGTTATAGGTATATGATAAAGTGATTCACAATTTTAAAGGTTATACTCTATTCATAGTTATAAAATATTTGCTGTATTTCCTGTATTGTATATCTTTGTAGTTTAATTTATACCTAATAGTTTTTACCTTTTAATCCCTTACCCCTATAATGCTCCTTCTTCCCTCCCAACTACTGGTTTTCTCTTGTATCTGTGAGTCTGCTTCTTTTTTCTTATATTCACTAGTTTGTTGTATCTTTTAGATTCTACATAAACTTCTGTGTTTAAATTCTGTTTCTTACTATCTGTATGCTCCTAGGCACCCCACTCCAGTACTCTTGCTGGGAAAATCCCATGGATGGAGGAGCCTGGAAGGCTGCAGTCCATGGGGTCACTGAGGGTTGGACACGACTGAGTGACTTCACTTCACTTTTCACTTTCATGCATTGGAGAAGGAAATGGCAACCCACTCCAGTGTTCTTGCCTGGAGAATCCCAGGGACAAGGGAGGCTGGTGGGCTGCCATCTATGGGGCTGCACAGAGTCGGACACGACTGAAGTGACTTAGCAGCAGCAGCAGGAGACACTTTTCTTAAACGCCCTGTACTTCAGTTTTCTTGTCTATAAAATGGAGTTTAAATAATAGTAATGATAGCACCCACTTCATAAGATGGGTGAGAATTTTATGCAGCAATGCATACAGAGCACATAGACTGAGGCACATACCAAGCTCATACTGCCTGATGGATGGAAAAAGTTAGCAATTCTTTTCCAGATAACCACAGGCCTGATTTCTGGGGGTTCTCCTTTTTTTGCCAAGCAGGAAAGTGGCTGTCTGAGTCCAAAGCCAAGGCCTTTTGGCTTGAGGAAACATTTTCCAAGAGCTCTTTAGGCCCTCCAGCTCTATTGCGGGGGCCTCTGCACCCTTCCTTTAGAACAGGAAGCTGTCCCTTGGCCCCAGTGTACTCACTATTCAGGATGACTTCTAGCTCCCGACGAATCGCAGGCTCCTGGACAAACTTCACAGAGCTTCTTTTTCCACGAAGCTCAAGACTCAGGCGAAATACAAGCCCATTCTGATTTTTTCTTTTTAACAGTGAAGACAGATGGAAGCCTGTATTCTAGATGTGTCTTGGGCCATGAGAATTTGTTTTTTGTGCCAGAAAATTCCTGTTGGCTTCCTATACTAATAAACATAGTCAAAGACAATCTCTAATCTGAAGCATCCCACTTTGTGATTTCCTAAGCTACTCAACAGCTCGGGTTTTGTCCTCATCCGTCATTCAGAAAGCCCTAGGTGGCACAGGTCAAACAAAAAGATAAGTTTGAATCCTTGGCCAGTGGAGGAGGTTTGGGTTGTGTTGCACAGCCACAGCGTCTCCACAGTCAGGCAAGGAACCCAGAGACATGGAGTGGGAATCCCTGTGCATGATTAAAGCCACCTAGGGATGCTTGCAGTCCATCAGGCTTACTGTTCTCCACACCAACTACAGTCTTCTCAGAGATAAGTCCAATCTGAGGCTATGCAGGGGACATTTTCATCCTCGAAGATTGTCTACCCCAAATCTTCTTCAACTCAGTTTTACATTCTTGATATCTCTACTGCTATTATGAACTACTATATCATTAGATTTTGACATGGGCAATTCAATTTAGTCAATGCTTAAAATCAATACTTCACAGAAGCCAGTTCAGTTGAGAAGATAAGCTTCAGTCTACAGTCAGAAGTGGGCTTCCCAGGTGGCTCGGTGGTAAAGAATCTGCCTACTAATGCAAGAGATACAGGAGACATAGGTTCTTCCCCGGGTTGGGAAGATCCCCTGGAGGAGGAAATGGCAACCCACTCCAGTGTTCTTACCTGGAGAATCCCACAGACAGAGGAGCCTGACAGGCTATAGTCCATAGGGTTGCAAGGAGCTGGACAGGACTGAGTGACTGAGCACCCATCAGTGCACAGCCAGGAGCAGCTCTGTCAAGACTAGAAGCTGAGCCCACATGACTTGAGCATGCATTTGCGGTTTTATCACCTCCATGATCTCTAGTTCTGCCTTATATACACTTTAGGCATCAGAACCAGAACGGAGAAGCTCTGAAACAGCTGGAAGAGGCCACCCCAACAAAGAAATCTCTGCCCAAACTGTTAATACCAACACACAACAGATGGGGCTAAGCTGAACTTGGATAAGTAGCAGACAGATGTCTGTTCTCAACAGTGTCTGACTAAATTCCAGAAATCCCAGGGGATATTCATTGTACCAAAGTGACCTTATTTTCCAGAAGGAGAGGCCAGCACCCCATTGTAATCACCCTGGCTGCTCACTGCAGTCCATTCAGTTCTCTGAGTGATCGTCAGATTCATCGTGTGCCCTGAATTTCACAAGTCATCTTTAACAACTTCTTCCAGAACGTGAATTAGCCTAGAAACCCAAAAAAATCACTGCTTATAACTACCTCTAACTTCAGTGACACCATCACCATTAAATGGATGTTTCTCCTTCCACAGTCACAGCACCATTCATGTGGGAAGCAACATCTTATTAGTGATTCTTCCTATGCCTGGTGTTACTGTCTCATTTCGTAACTGACATCATTCTGCTGATTAACAAATGCATCTCTAAGGCTCCCAAGCACTAGATCTCTCACTGAAGTTCTGCGTCACATTCCAGCTTTTAAAAATACCTTCAAATTCTGCACAGCCGTATCTACCCCTGCATTGGCAGTCACGCCCAAGAAAATGGTAAGGAATGAACACATCAATAAGCCTTAGACAAGAATTTCCATTTCTGGATACTTGACAGCCAGAATCCCTCCATCCATACAGCCGCAGCGGATTTCCTATAAAGATTGGTATCATCTCTTCAAAGCACTGCTTCACAGCTCTCCCTCTATCTTCACTCTGTATCTGAAATCCCAAGCCCACTGCCATTTCAGCATGTGGACCATAATTAGTAAAGCCATAAGCCTCTCAAGACCTGCTTAATTCATATTTAATGCACAAGAGAAAAGCCTAAACATATGACAACTAAGCCTGGGATATTTTGAGATGACATTCAAGGGCATACATTTATACACATCACCAAACTCTATGGAGAACTAAATCATGAATCCCAAAATAAACAAACAGCCACAAAAAGAAAAAAAAACACACAAAAAAAACTCATCTGCAACTGCCACTCTGTAGCCCATAACCTAACCAAATTGCTTCATTTTACAAATTAGCATAAAAAGTTTGAAACTTTCCTAAAGCATTCTAAATGATAACACATTTTTTTTCCTCCAGCTCTCTTGAGATATAACTGACAAATAAAAATTGTATATATTTAAGGGTTGGAAAGATTCCCTGGAAAAGGGAATTGCTACCCACTCCAATATTCTTGCCTGGAGGAACTCCATGGACAGAGGAGCCTGGTGGGCTATAGACCATGGGGTCACAAAAATCAGACAAAACTGAGAGACTAACAGTTTCACTTTTTTTTCAAGGTATATAACATAATGTTTGATAGAGAGAAATGTGAAATGCTTACCCCAATGAAGTCAACTAACATCCACCACCTCATAGAGGCATCATCCTTTTTAGTGAAAACAGTTAAGATCTACTGTTTTAGCAAATTTCAGGTGAACCTCCAGTCTTAACTATAGTCACCATGCTGTACATTAGACCTCCAGCGCATCTGAAATTTACCCTTTGACCAACATTTGTCCTACTGCCAAGGCCCTGGTAACCAACATTCTACTCTCTGCTTCTATAAGTTTGAAAATTTTAGATTCCACACATAAATAGAAATCATACAGTATTTGTCTTTCTATGTCTGGCTTATTTCACTTAGCTTAATGTTTTCCAGATTCCTTCATGTTATTGCAAATGATAGGATTTACTTCTTTTTAAGGTTAAAGAATATTCCAGTGTGTGTGTGTGTGTGTGTGTGTGTGTGTGTGTGAGAGAGAGAGAGAGAGAGAGAGAGACTTCTTTATCCATTTATCTGTTGATGGATACCTAGATTGTTTTCAAACCTTTGCCATTGTGAGTAATGCTGCAACAAACATGGAAATCGAGATACTGATTTTATTCCTTTGAACATGTTCCCGGAAGTGGGAAGCACATTGACCTTTAAAATTATTTAAAAGCAATCTGTGAAACCTATGAAGAGTACAACTTAAAAATGCCTATAGCAACCTGTCACCATCATCATTATTATTACTGTTCTTATTATTGCTATAATAATTATACTTTCAACCAATATGCATTGAAAATCCAAGGTGTAGTGTAGAAGGGCATCTCCCTTCATCCCGAGAAACTTAACAGCCTAATTGGGAAGACATGACACAGCAAATTCTTCAGAATCCACTGTAATAGGAGTTTAATAAGAATAAAATGAAGCTATGAAAAATTCTGCACTCATGTAGGGGAGTCAGAGGGAGGATTATATGATCTGTGCCTAGACGGTCACTAGATAGCTAAGGACATTACAGGGAGAGAGAATAATAGGAACAAAGATTTGGAGACAGGGAAGAGGAAAGAATATATTAGTTAAGACTTCAAGCTAAGTTGTTGTAATAAAGAGACTAAAACATAGTGACTCAAGGAAAATAGCAATATGTTTATTTCTCTGTCCAGATGTAAGTGGGCAGTCTGGAGCCAGTAGACTTCTTTGCTCCATGAGGTCAGTAGGGTTTCATATTCCTTATCATTGCCATTTTCCAGCAGTTGCCAACATAAAGGCCATCTTGCAGCCCACAGGAAAGGAGGAAGAGAGATGGAACTTATATAAGCCATTTCCTCTTTGCACAACATGACCTAGAAGTTGTGCAAATCACTTTCACTCACATCCCATTAGTTGAACTTAAAAGCATGGAGTTACAAGGAAGCCTGGGAAATGTAGTTTCTAAGAGGGCCATGACAGCCAGCTGAAACTCAAAGGATTTTATTATGACAAGGAGGGAGGGAAGTATGGATAATGAAGGTCAAATCCTAGGAGTGTTTGAGGAAACTTATGTGACTCTTGCCTGGATATGGAGGACTAGCAGGCGATGAAGTTTTTTGCAATGTCTGGTTTCATAAAAAAACTCAGTCAGTAATCAAAGCAGAGGAAGTAGAATGCAGAAAAAAAAAATCCCAACAGAGATGTACACTTAAAATGGAAACAACCTATTAGTATTATTGTTAGGGTCAGTATTGTATAAACTTCTGATACGATGGCTTCATTGGCAAAGAGAGAGTGCCAACTCTCTGCTCTTGTATTCTGTTCTACCAAAGTAATTCATCATAAAAGAAGTTAGCTTGGAATGCTTTGTATAAATTTCTATGAAATAAAAATAAGCAACATCTCAGTCGAATAGAAACAAGGGATGCATTTTTAATGTGCTTCATAATGTGTACTGGTCATTAATAGAAAGCAAGACATCTTGTTAATTATGGGTATGCAAGTTCTGTGCTTTATTGCAATCATTGATTAACTCAGTTTGGATGGAATATCTATATTACAAAATCTTAGGAGAGAAATTCTTAAGCAGGAGGACCTGGTAAGGAGGATGAGATGTAAAGCGTGTAATGAGTGTGCTATATAAAGTAATTTTCTGCTTTCCTGAAGCACACATAGGTCTAACACTTATGCCATATTACAGTGAGGTTTAAGCTAATTATTTAAACTTAGAAAATCCAACTTCTTTCAAAGAACCACAATTATATCTACAAAGGCAAACCATCACTTTGGACATCTCTTGACTTCTCATACTTGGAGTTTCGTTAGTAATTGGATGGTTCATCCTTGTAAAAGAGGTCACAGTTAATATAATCAGATGGATGCTGACCGTGATCACTGTGCAGGGGCATCTCTGTAGTTAGAATAGCAGCCCTGTTGGTGGTCAAAGACGTTTTCTGGACCTTGAGATGCCCAGAATAATGGTGGAACTTTCTTATGTTCCTCCCTGTTTTGTTAAGACCTACGGGACGTTAGTTAGCAAGTGACAATTGGGAAATACTAGTGACAGGTTTTTAGCTTCCTATCCACAAGACCAGCTGCTCCATGGTGACCCCGCTTTGGCAAGCTCCCCTGGCAGCTGGTGAAATGTGTTGCGCTTGGCAAGTACCCACCAGCTGTTCCCACCTGTGGTCATATGCAGGATCTGTCAATGATGCTTATTCGATCTGTAAATCTGAGGGATTATCCAACCTGTTACAAAGAGCCTCATGCACAATGTATAAGCACCAAATTTAGTGAATCTTCTTTTAGTGTGTGATTATTTTATACACAGTGTTTCTGTCTGGTTCTCTCGTACCCTCACAACTACACCATCTTTGATTAAGAAGCTAATTAATTGGGAAGTCTTTCTGCTATTGGATAACAAATACATAAGACTTCAGAGTTCGATCTATCACTGAGAACATGCCTTCGCTCAAACCAGTAATTCAAGAAGCCATTTTACTCCCTCACTTCTTACCTTCTCCTTCTGCATGGCAGTTTAAGCCATATAATTTGCTCTCTCAAAGAGTTGCATAAGGCACCAAGCAGTCACCCTGTTAATTAGACGCTCCCATCATAGGATCACAAAAATTATAAGTGTAGAGGCTCTGCAGCGATCATTTTTGCCCATCTTCATCCCTTCTGCTTTCCGCCCAAATGGGATGATTTCATATTGTATTTACTAGTTCTTTGTCCATTTAAGTAGGAAATAGATTAAACATGGCTCTTTCTCAGTGGCCCATCCAGTGTTATCACAAAAGGTCCCAAAGTAATTGACACTACCTCCCTTGAACCTGTATGATGAATCCTCACTCGGTGGCCTTTCCTCTATAAATACAAGGACCTGTCCCAGCTGACATGCTTGTATTATTGGACAGACTCTAATCTCAGCATTATACAGACCCACATTTTTCCTCTGCCAAATACTATTTGCAGTTCTGTCCCAGATGTAACAACCTAATCAAAAAAAAATTTCATAGAGCACCATACAGACGATTGGTTTCTAGGGGACTGTGCAACAGGTATCTGTGTGTTTACTGCCTTCTTTTATGAAACTTGATACAATACAATTGGCAGATTACACACTGAATACTGGGACTCCACTCATAAGAAATTAATTGTTAAAATAAAGTTTAGTAACAGCTAAAAACATTTTCAAGTCCTCATAATGCCAGCTTTCTCAACTACAATAGCATGGATGTCAAATTAATGCTGCGTACTTCTAACTTCTACATCCATCTTTTTCTCGAACCCTACTGTCAACTGAATTGCATCTCTGACAACGAATACTGCCATGTTTAGGGTGAAGAAGAGGAACATTTATTTCAAAGACCTATAGAAACAAGAATGCCTTTCACAGCACTCTGCCACTCTGCCACAGAAATGGTCAAAAGACAATGGAATCCATTAGAAATCGAGGAGGTTTGACCTGAAAGAGTTTTTGGAAAGTAGCTACTTAGAAAACATGCATTTGAAATATGCTCCTTAATTAGAACAAACAATGTTACCGGAAATTAAATAAAATGCCACCACCCTGACCCCCCAAAATGGAAAGCCCAAATTTCAATCCTTGGTCTGTCACCCAGTAGTGCTATTGAATCCACATAAGTATCTTGATTCTTCTGAGCATCATGGCTCTCAAAAATTGTCAAATTGGGATTTACAAGACCTACCTGCATTCCCTGCTTTTCAGATGGCTTTTTAAATAATCAAGTTAAACCACAACCAAAATCGCTTTCTAAATAATAAAAATCTATATAATTGCAAGGCATTATTAAAATTCCTACCAGGAACAACATCAAATTCAACTTTTTCATTTTATAAATGCANTCATAGGATCACAAAAATTATAAGTGTAGAGGCTCTGCAGCGATCATTTTTGCCCATCTTCATCCCTTCTGCTTTCCGCCCAAATGGGATGATTTCATATTGTATTTACTAGTTCTTTGTCCATTTAAGTAGGAAATAGATTAAACATGGCTCTTTCTCAGTGGCCCATCCAGTGTTATCACAAAAGGTCCCAAAGTAATTGACACTACCTCCCTTGAACCTGTATGATGAATCCTCACTCGGTGGCCTTTCCTCTATAAATACAAGGACCTGTCCCAGCTGACATGCTTGTATTATTGGACAGACTCTAATCTCAGCATTATACAGACCCACATTTTTCCTCTGCCAAATACTATTTGCAGTTCTGTCCCAGATGTAACAACCTAATCAAAAAAAAATTTCATAGAGCACCATACAGACGATTGGTTTCTAGGGGACTGTGCAACAGGTATCTGTGTGTTTACTGCCTTCTTTTATGAAACTTGATACAATACAATTGGCAGATTACACACTGAATACTGGGACTCCACTCATAAGAAATTAATTGTTAAAATAAAGTTTAGTAACAGCTAAAAACATTTTCAAGTCCTCATAATGCCAGCTTTCTCAACTACAATAGCATGGATGTCAAATTAATGCTGCGTACTTCTAACTTCTACATCCATCTTTTTCTCGAACCCTACTGTCAACTGAATTGCATCTCTGACAACGAATACTGCCATGTTTAGGGTGAAGAAGAGGAACATTTATTTCAAAGACCTATAGAAACAAGAATGCCTTTCACAGCACTCTGCCACTCTGCCACAGAAATGGTCAAAAGACAATGGAATCCATTAGAAATCGAGGAGGTTTGACCTGAAAGAGTTTTTGGAAAGTAGCTACTTAGAAAACATGCATTTGAAATATGCTCCTTAATTAGAACAAACAATGTTACCGGAAATTAAATAAAATGCCACCACCCTGACCCCCCAAAATGGAAAGCCCAAATTTCAATCCTTGGTCTGTCACCCAGTAGTGCTATTGAATCCACATAAGTATCTTGATTCTTCTGAGCATCATGGCTCTCAAAAATTGTCAAATTGGGATTTACAAGACCTACCTGCATTCCCTGCTTTTCAGATGGCTTTTTAAATAATCAAGTTAAACCACAACCAAAATCGCTTTCTAAATAATAAAAATCTATATAATTGCAAGGCATTATTAAAATTCCTACCAGGAACAACATCAAATTCAACTTTTTCATTTTATAAATGCAGAAATTGAGGCTCAAAGACACTAGAACAGTCCTCCAAGGCACCAGATGGTACACACCAAAGCTAAGCCAGTAACCAAAGCCTGTTCTCACCCACTGGGTAAACTTCCCTTTACATGACATAGAAGATTCACAAAATTCCAATTTGCTTGAAGGTAAATGCAAGGCAAAACTGTGATAGGATCCTCCAAGAAAAAAAATTCAACCTTGCTCTCATACCCAGTGGTCCCTTTCCATGGTAGCACTTCTGTATTAATATATTATACTTGCAAACTGAGATATGACAATTAGTTAATTGAATCTTTGTAGCAGATGGTGGAAGTTTATGAATTGCATCAATTAATGAATAAATAAAAATAAACTGTTGCTCTCATTAGTGTCCCTAAAAATATGTAAATAGCATGCATTCATTTTCCTAGTTCACAGATGGAGGTTTTGAGGCCTATCAAGGTTCCATTTGCTCTTGGGCAGGTGGATAATAGACAGATACTCAGTCTAAAAAAAAAATTCCAACAGGCGATCATTATCCTTTTTTTCCCCTTCTTATCCAGAATAAAGCTTAGTAGAGACTGTCTACCGTCGTTTCTTCCTATCTCCTTACCACTATTTCATAATCCAACCACTAGGTCTTGGCCTAGAACCACTAGTTACACCAACTGTGATCAGCTTGGCTATCAGTCAAGGCTGATCCTTTTCCTTCTGAAAAGTCTCACAGCCACAGGGTCAGAGAAAAGAGAGCTGGAGGCCTTAGAACAAGTGCCCTATAGGGAACGAAGGAATCTTCAATCATGTAAAGCATTAGTAACACTCGAGACGTTCCCATTTCCAGTAGAGTCTATGTAGCGGGAAAGGAGGGAGACAGTTGAGTTGACCCTGGCTTGGTGTTTCCAACAGTAACATCTGGAGGAGCTTTGCCTCTGTGCAAGACTGATTACTGCACCCCGCCCCCCACCGCAGCTTTGCCTGTCCCGTCAGCCACCTCGGTGGTCCTGATCCTGAGTCAGAACTTCCAAAACCTTTTGTGAGGCAGCCTCATGCTGTGCAACACGCCGCTGATAGTTAGGACCACATTAAAATGTCATTTCAGGCAATTAATATTTTATTTATAAACACTTATAAATATTTATTATAAATGACTATTTAAATAGCAGCTCATGAGAAAACAAATCTATTACATTTGTATTAAAACATCCTCAGATGCTTAATTATAGGAATATTTAGACAAACCATTAAACATTTATGCTGACTTTCTTGAGAAGTCTGGGGCAATCCCCCTTAGACTTCCTCATTTAGCTGAGGGGGTACATTTGATAGGATGCCATAAATACAAGGCAAAGAAATCCACTTCAAGTTCCCCTGTCTAGTAGCTGGATAGATTCTGCCTTCATACTAGGGAACTCAAAGGACATCTTTCCTTTTAAGAAAAGTCGTTCCTTAAAAAGTTGTCAGGAAAGATGAACTCATTCTGGACAAAGTTCCCAGGAAAACGTGGAGACAAAATATGCCAGGCCTTCAAATTTGGGGGTTGGCCGAAGGAAATTTTTGGCCAAACCAATATCTGACTAAGCATTGTCAGCTCTTTTAACCAATTCCCAAACATGCAATCGGCAGCCCTATTTTTCAGCAAGAAAGAAAAATGGTTATTGTCAGAACTGATCTGTTGTAGAGCACATCACCTTACCCTACTCAGTTTTGAAAATATAATTAAAATATTCTATTTTGATTCTGGTAACTCACCAAAGTATATAAGAATCTAGGTGTAAGTTTTGCTTTTTTATGGCTCTTAAATTTAGGAAGAAAAGAAAGTAAACAAGCCTGAGTCTCCTTATCGGCTGTAACATTTATTTTTGTTGAAATGCATTGCCATTTCCATATATCATGCATTTCTGCCTCAATTACTACATTGTTTGATTGGACTTTAACCTTCTTCTCGTATTTTCATTATAACTACTGCACAAACATCCATAAAGACGTGCATACATTTGGAGCTTTAAAAGTACAACAACCAATTTGATAAAGTTGCAGTTTCTCCATGTTATTTCCAAAATTTGCTCTTTGGAACATTGTGTTATTATCACAACATGCCTCTCAGTTATGCTTACTTTAGTTGCTCTTGGCTTTTGGTATGAGACAGGTTTACTCCAGTATATTACCAAGTAGTTTGAAATACCATCATAATTCATAGGAGTCATCTTGTGAATTTTAGGACCATCCAACCCCTTTTAGCTACTTTTAATGATTGGAAATATATTTTTTAAAATTGGCATTATCATTTGTAGCAGAGAATATCATATAGCATAAAAAATATGAACTGGATATTTTGCATAATCAAGTCAAGAGAGAGATGGCCAGGCACTGTAGAACAGAAATGCGAGATCTGGAAAGACAAGCTGATGGCTGTATCTGATGGGCACAGCTTTGAAATAAAACCCTAATAACCTAAGGAAATCATTTTAGACTCAGAAAAACCCAGACATACTAGAACAACTAGTTCTTTGCTTGGCATTTTCCCTCAAAGACACAGTAAACAGTCCTGACTGCACTTAAAATTTTGACAACATTGTTTTGAAATATTCACTATACGGTCACATGCCAAAATGAATTTTCCACTGGAAATGAACAATATGATATTACTAAAAACCAGAACTTAAGGGCTTCCCTAGTGGTCCAGTGGTTAATGCTCCATGCGTCCAATGAAGAGGGCATGGGTTCAGTCCCTGGTAAGGAAATTAACATCCAAAATGCCATGTGGCACTACCAAAAAAGAGAGAACAGTTTTTAAAAATCCATTTAAAAAGTAATTAGCTTCTCTGGTGGCTCAGAGGTTAAAGCGTCTGCCTGCAATGCAGGAGACCTGGGTTCGATCCCTGGGTTGGGAAGATCCCCTGGAGAAGGAAAAGGCAACCCACTCCAGTATTCTTGCCTGGAGAATCCCATGGAAAGAGGAGCCTGGTGGGCTACAGTCCATGGGGTTGCAAAGAGTCGGATGCAACTGAGCGACTTCACTCACTCACTCACTCATATATAAAAAAAGCACAATTTCTGCTTACCTAATTCCAATTAACCACTTGAAACCTGGTTACAAATATAAATTTGAGTCACTTGTTCAGTGTTCTTTCTCTTCTACAAACAAAATCTTGATCCAGGATTACCATGCTTTACCCCAATAACACAAAATGCTATAATTCTCAAAGCAATAAGACCTATTCCAAAAACATCTAGCTGTCATTCCACAAAGAGTGTGATGTTTTTTTTATTTGTTTGGGGTCAGCTCTTTTATTCCAGAAGCAGTGGCTATTTTGGGAATGCAACTTTTGATTCTCCCTTTAATCACACCCAGAATGCAATGCTTGTAAACCATCCCAATGTGTCACCGCTCCTCTATTTATTACATCTTATGCTTTAAATATCACCTCTGACAAACAAAAGAAAAGCAAATGTCCCTAAATTTCCTGAAGGGCTGAAACATCAAGCCCGGATTATTATTGTTTATGTCTCAGCTTTAGCAGCTCCAGTGTCTCCATGGTCTGCTGTGTGCTGGCCTGGCAATGATGGATGGCCATTACGGCAGCTTATTGGAAATGGCTTGATTTATAACCTGTTCTCCTGCCTCAGTCTAATGGCTTCATTTCTTTCCTCCAGTGCATGATGCCACAGCCAAGGTCATTGCGCCAATGGCCTTTTGTTGTTTGTCTGCTGATGACCAGTGTGCCTAGGAGTCAGCCTAGGGAGGGGTGAAGGGGAGGGGGTGGAAATGGAAAGGGGGGAGAACCACAGGGGTGGGGAAGTTCCAACCTTTACATTTTAATTTTTTTTTTTTCATTTCAGTCCTTGATAACTGCAGTAGAACAGTAGATTAAATGCTGTCTTCTATTTGCTTCCCGTACTTGCCAGACAAGGAGCTGCTTTATGATCCTCAGTGGGGAAGTCTATTACTCACCTCTACTTTAAATGACCAACATCAAATATATACAGCTCCCATTAAAGCTGAGATCAATAAAAATGCCATTAAGATAGTAAAAGTTGCTGATATTAGTGAAGCCCCCAAACAAAATATTTGATTTTCTTTCAGGTTGTTAGTGAGATGGAATACGAACATATCAGTGAAAGGAGAACTAGCCATGCCTATGGTCAATAATTTATCTCAGAGATTCATTCAGCCTCTCACCCAATATTTCCCTCCTGTCTATTGATTCCTCATCATTATTTGTCATAAGCTGTCCTAACTCAAGGAGAAAATATGCCCTGCTGGTCTAAGGGGAGTCATACCTGGAGAAATAGAAAGGAATTTCATTAAAAGCAAGAAAGAACGGCTGTGGCTTTGAGAAAGTCCAACAGCAAGTTGCTAAGACTTTTGTTAGAGTCCTAAGGTGAGTTGTAAGGAGCTCAGTGGCATTGGATAAGACACTGTGAACCCCGGGTTGTGGTTGCTCTGTTTGGGGTTCAAGGAAGATCAAAGGCCTTCCCTGTGTATTATTTCAGCTTCCAAAAATTGCGTGTGCCTCTGAGTGTCTGTTTGTTTTTCCTTTGATATTTTCCCTTTCACTAGAATCTTCCAGTTGATTTTTCCACTGAGCTCTCATGGATACTAGAGATAAATCAATGGTTATAGGGACATATGAGTAAAGAGTATACACAGTATACAAGATTATATTTCTGTGGTTAAGTCAAACTAAAACCCCAAAAGTAAAGGCATGACTTTGGAAACAGGATTAATTTTTTAAAGCATGACTATTTGCTTAGGGGAAATTTTAAATAAGTGGACTATGTTTTATTTTAATGGGATAGGTGTTTGTGATGTGGCACTCAATGGTAATCTTTGAAATTGGTTTTGAACAGTTCCTTATGCACCTCCAAAAGTAATGTCAGAGAATTTTCTTTAAATTAAATCTACTTGAATTAGCTAATCCCTTACAACAAATGATCTTATTTAAATTTTCTTGAATCTTAGGTCAATTTAGTCTGNGTAGGCTGCAGTCCATGGGGTCACTAAAGAGTCGGACATGACTGAGCGACGTCACTTTGACTTTTCACTTTCCTGCATTGGAGAAGGAAATGGCAACCCACTCCAGTGTTCTTGCCTGGAGAATCCCAGGGACAGGAGAGCCTGGTGGGCTGCCGTCTCTGGGGTCGCATAGAGTCGAACACAACTGAAGTGACTTAGCAGCAGCAGCAGTGGCAGTGTGTGTGTGTGTGTAACTGAATCACTTTGTTGCATAGCAGTAATTAATACATTATAAATTGACTATACTTGAATAAAACAAAGTTTTAAAAAATCATACTCCATTAGAAGCTTTTAAAAGAGGGCCGATATCATAGCACCAAAGCAAGTCTTCTGTTATTATTGTAGGTTTCCTTTCATAAGACATTATACTATCTACTTCTAGGTGAGTCAATTAACTCTAATAGATACATATGCAACTTGTTAACAAACATAAATAACTCACACCCTACAGGCATTACTTGTTACGCACACACTCATGTCAGGGCTCTGCTCTAGGAGAACAAGGCTGCTCCATCTGTGATAGGCCTGATGTGGGTAGAGCTGGGGACCCCAAGCAAAATGTCAAGGCTCCGTCCAGACTAGAACTGACTCGAGAAGTCAGTGCTGAAGGAAGCAGCAGCTGCAACAGCAGGGCTATAAGCCATCCATTCTGTCCTCTGGGTACTTGACGGGGAAGAGAGAGTGCCTCTCTCTCTGGGCCTCAGCTTAACTGGCCTATTTCATGGCTCGACAGACATAGGCTCCTCAGCTACTTTTATATCCTTGACTGAGCTGCAAGTGTCCAACGGTGTGACATAAAGCAAAGCTGGAATGTTATGCTTCAAGGGCAGTGTGTAAAAAGAGGAAGGCCTCCCAGACAGCAGGGCCAGGCCGAACGAAGCCTCTGATAAGGCCAGTGGTGGAGCAGCAGGTTTCCTGAGGCCCAGGGGCTGCTGAAGTTGGTGGGGCATTTCTGTGGATCTGTTGCCTCTTAGACTTCATTCTGGCCCCTTTTGGGGCCTAGTGTCAACAGTGGGCATTGCTATTAAGAGGGGCCTTTCTGGGGTGCTGATGTTCTTCTAATATCCGTTCCAAAGCCTAAAGTCCTACAAATCTCCTCAGGTTCAGAGAGTGTTAGAGAAGACTCTTGAGAGTATCGTGGACTTCAACAAGATCAAGCCAGACAATCCTAAAGGAAATCAATCCTGAATATTCACTGGAAGGAGTGATGCTGAAGCTGAAAACTCCAATACTTTGGCCACCTGATGAGAAGACCTGACTCACTGGAAAAGACCCTGATACTGGGAAAGATTGAAGGTGAAAGGAGAAGGGGGTTGCAGAGGAGGAGATGGTTGAATGGCATCACCGACTCAATGGGCATGAATTTGAGCACATTCTGGGAGATAGCATAGGACAGGGGCGTCTGGCATGCTGTAGTCCATGGAATCGCAGAGTCAAATATGACTTGGGGACAGAACAACAACCAGTCGGGAAGGCACTTGTCTGTCACCTCCCAGATACTCCTCCCAGCCATATGTGAGGCTGAAATATCTCTGATGACTAAAGGTCTAAAGACCAAAGCTATCCGAAGAAACTTGTTGTCATGGGGAGTGTGTTTCCATGGGGCCACTACCTACTAGATGTCCTGCTCATCCTTAGTGAGAAATAAAGTCCAGTCACCTTCTCAGGTCCAGAGAACATTGCTGTCATGAGTGCGTTTCTATGGAAACGCTGCCTTCCGTGCGTCCCTCTAGTCTATCATGTGGTTTATAGTACGGCAAGCCTCAAGTTCAGAAAGCTCTGACCTTGAGGGCTTCACTTATGTGGGTTCTGCCTTCAAATCACTCTTCCGAATTTTGTCAGGCCCTAAAGTCAAGTGCCAGATCTTCTCAGGCTCAGAGAATTCCAGCATTAAAGAGGACTTTACTCAGAAACTTCTTGCCTAAAAGGTGTCCTTCCAGTCCTTGGAGGTCCTAAAGACAAGCAAGAAGCTTCCTCAGATTCAAAGAGCACTCCTGAGGAAGGGATCCGTTCCAAGGCGTAGCTGCCTCTCAGACATCTTTCCCAGGCCTTGAGGAGGCCTGAATACCATCAAGACATTTCAAGGTCAGAGATCTATCCTGAAGAGTAGCAGAATTCTGAAGAATAGCTGCCACCCAAAGACCCTCTCCAGGCTTCTGGAAACCTCAAGGTCAGCAACAGATCTCCTTAGCTCCATGAGTGGTATTGCTGAGAGAAGCATGTTTGAAAGCAACCCTGGCAGCTGGTCCCCATCAAGAGACCCAGATTCTCTTGACAAAGCCAAGAAACACAGCCAAGGCTAAGACTCTGAGTTAAAGTGTTAGTCATTCAGTAGTGTCTAACTCTTTGCAACCCCATGGATTGCAGCATGAGCTTAGCTTGCCAAGCCCCTCTGTCCATGGAATTCTCTAGACAAAAATACTGGAGTGGGTAGCCATTCCCTTATCCAGGGAATCTTCCCAACCCAGAGATCAAACCTGCATGTCCTTCATTGCAGGCAGATTCTTTACTATCTAAACCACCAAGACTCTAAAGATCTCTTTAAAAGAGCATCCCAAGAGCATCTTGCTTCCAAACACAGAACTTACCATTTCTGCCTGGCGAAGATCCATTTCTAAGGTTTCTCGTTCCAAAGAGAAGGTCATCAGTAAAAACTGCCCAATACTCATAAAGTCCAGAATCATTTAATAAAGTGACCAAAGAGAATGCCATAGAAGATGGCTGTGTTAGTGTATCCATCAAAGAAATTGAAATTCTTGAGAGGGGTGATTAAAACTTGAAGCAGAGTCACAGAAACTCTCTCTTTAAAACTTTGCAGTATAGTCACTGAGTAAATACCAACAATTTACTTCAACTCTTTGGGCCTTGTATTCTTATTTATACAATGATACCACACATTAGATGTGGGACACCTAGTGAGATTTGAATTTCAGTAAAAGTATGTCCTAAATGTTGCATGGGACTTCCTCATACTAAAAAATTGTTGTTTATCTGAAACTCACATTTCCCTGGACGTCCTATAGTTTTACTTGTTAAATCTGGCAATTCTAGATGGATGGACTGTGGCTGGAGGATAGGTGGACAGATGAGTGGATAAGATGGGGTAGGTTATGGAGATAGAAGCTTTGGTATAATTTTCAATGGTCAAGGGGTGTGTGTCTCTGCTTACGGGAGAGTGGATGTGAGTGTTGTGTGAATCCATGTGTCTTCCTCAGAATTAAACCAGCAAAGGAAGGCATATGATGAGAAATTGAAGAGACAGTCCAGCATAGAGAACAAAACATCTGCTGCTGGGGAGATGAGAATGAGGACATTTGCACTGTGATTACAGCAGTGACTCACTGTGTGATCTTTGATAAATCACACAATCTCTCTGTTATACAAGGTTTCACATTAATATAGATGAGATAACAATATTGGCTTTATTTCCACACAAGAGAACAAGGTCACTTGAGCATTACTTACAAATTCCAGAATTGAAAAAGAAGCAAGGTACAGGTATTTTTGTTACACTATGTCAATGAGAAGGAAGAATCAGAAAGCCCCGGGTAAGCTTGGGATTTCTTTCTAGTATCTATGAGAAGCACTGGTTAAATAATGATTCCAACCTAATATAGGATGCACTGATTGCAACCCATATTTTGCTTCCAAGCCTTAATTCACACACCTGAGTGTTGCCCTCATTAACTGCACACATCACCCTCTCATGGCCTCAGAGGAAATTAGTAAATTCAGACATCAGCTGTTTCTTTGCTGTGTTTAACGGGAAGCCTATTGCAACCAAGTGACTCCCCAAAATTTATTTTTTCACAAGTGCCAACTCCAGCGAGATCCAGGCTGGGACTGTGTGCCAATAAAAGCTGTTTTTTTGTTTTTGTTTTTCTTTTTGCCCTGTGGTCGAATTTGTATTGAATCAGCAATGAATAGGGCTCTCTATATCTTTGGAGGTAGAAGTCTATTACATTTCACTGGGTCTTTGTTAATTTGCTAATAAAACCAATACAGCCCAAGCAAAAAGAACAGTAGAGGGTGGCGGCGTCAGTCCTTTAAGTGATTCTCTCAGAAGCCTCCGAAGCACCCTCCTACCAGTGATCAAATGGCCATAATCCAAAGCAAGCATGGAGCTGGAGTACAAACACAGGGAGACCCCCAAGAAGGGCACAAGAAGAGAGGACTCTGGCCAGGTGGTGAAAGCAGATGGGAGACTGTTTGAACCTAATGACCCAGCTTGGAGACAGTGCATCCTGTACCACCTTCTAATGCAGGCGGCCTTACAGTGACTGCCATGAAAATCATGAAATAACCATTTCTTCCTGGTCATTCACAAAGAAATTTTGCTTACAATAGCTCAGTTCATCCTTACTGGATTGGTGAGAAAACCAAAGGTCATAAGGTAAAGCAGCTTCCTCTAATGCATATGAGAGGCAGTATTCAAAATCAGGGCTACTGAACACAGGACCAGGACTCAGCAGTATTTTCCAAGTGGTGTAAATTAATACCTGCCCAAGCATGACCTTCGTCCTCTTATCTACAGTTGTTGAAATTCCCACTATTAGAGTTCCCTTAGGGGATAGAGAGGAAACATACTCTATGTTGTATAACCTGGTTTAGGTAGTGCCAGGGAAGGAAAATAGGGACCAGTTCTTTCTGGATCTTTCATCCTTGATGTCATCTTGGAAGGCCACCATTCCATCATGGAAAATGTGATTTACTGACATTCATTCATTTTTTAATATGCTGATTCAATAAACAAATTAATTAATTTTCTGTAGGCCAGAACTTGTTCTAGATACTGTGTGTTCAGTGATGAATAAAAGAGAGATGGTACTTGCCCTTGTGGGGCTAAGAACATGACCAAAGGGACAGACAGTAAGGAAGAAAACAAAGGTCTAAGCATCTAATTAGTCACTGTGAAAAGTACTGCAAGGGGTAAAGGGACAAAAGTGCCTCGAGGGTGTGTTACAAACACCCTAGGTGGCTAGTACAGTTTTATCAGGCCTCCCTAATGTGGTGGGTGACCTGATGAATGAGAAAGTCCCCTTCTACATGAAGAGTGAGAAGAAAAAGCTTGAGTGGAGGCTGGAGGGGAGAGAGAGGTCTGTCCTTCCAGCAGCTGGACCAAGACTCCTGGAGTTAGAAAGAATTGAGGGGACAGTGAAAGAGAGGATGGTGGGGCTGCAGAGGAGGAGGAGTACCAAGAACCAGCCTGGGCTACTTGTGGCCAACAGTGAAGGGAAACACCAGAAGGGCAGGATGGAGGTAAACTTTGCTCAGTCGCCGGCTGCTTACGGTGGACCTGACACCTCCATTGGTAATTTATTCCCCCAACTTTGAATACTCTATCACTAATTTTGCTGAAGCTGAAACTCCAATCCTTTGGCCACCTGATGCAAAGAACTGACTCATTGGAAAAGACCCTGATGCTGGGAAAGATTGAAGGCAGGAGGAGAAGGGGATGACAGAGGATGAGATGGTTGAATGGCATCACTGACTCAATGGACATGAGTTTGAGTGGGCTCCGGGAGTTGGTGATGGACAGGGAAGCCCGGTGTGCTGCAGTCCATGGGGTCGCAGGGTTGAACAGGATTGAGCCTCTGAACTGCTCAAGGTGCCTAATCCCACCTCCTTATCTACATTATAATAGTACTTGATGAACATTTCCTGAGTTTTGTTTTGCAGATGTAAAAAAATCTCCCCCTCTCCAACAAATGGAAAATGTTAATCACTTGACCTTCAGCACACAGCTCCAGGAGCTCTGTCTCCTGGAGCCTAAGAAATTGATAATATTAACCCCTGTGACACCACACTGCTACGTCATCATTAGCCAATCAGAGAATTGTGCACCAGCTGATCACAGATCCCATGAGCCCCCTCCTCCACCTGACTTTGAAAAGTGCTTTGCTGAAACCCTTTGGGGAGCTCTGGGCTTTTTAAAGCAGGAGCCACCCGTCTTCTTGCATGACCCTGCAATAAACCTTTCTCTGCTCCAAACTCTAATATTTCAGTTTGTTTGGCCTCACTGTGCATCGGGCACACAAATTTGCCTTAACAATGGTAAATGGCCTTCAGTTCCATGTGAGAAAAACATGGAAAAACACAAGCTGCCAACTAGGTGGGTCAAAAATATTTTCCCAAGCACCAGATGGAGACTCTGCCCTAACTGGAAAGCTTCTGGCCACCTGCGGAGGCAGTTCTCTGGTGCCAGTCCCACTTTTCTCCCACTGCTTTTGTTGGCTATTTGGGGCTCAGGAAGTGTCCCATCTCAGTGTTGGCTGGTGGATCAGTAGAAGTAACTGATTAACTGCTGTGGCTGTCGAAGTTCTGGAGTTTGGTTTTCTGCAACCTGAAAGGGTGCTTACTTTATGATTTTTTAATTAGAGTGTAAATAGTGCAGGCCCATAAACCTCTTGATCGATTGCTGACAGGTGTGAAAGTTTGCACTTGCTAGAAAAGGCACCGAGTCTTCTGTTATCTCCAGCTTCTGTTTTCTCAGGCTCCTCTGGCAGCTGGCTGGGTTGACACACAGGGCGACATCCAGCAAAATTGCCACATGGAGGGCTTATCCTCCGAACTCTCCGTTTATCTCCTGTGGAGCATCTTCTTTGTCACTTCCCCTTCTTCTTTAGGAAACCACAGTAGGACCTCAGCCTCACAATGTATCTGCTGTTTCAATCATGCCCCATGTTCTGATTTCCCTTCTGACCATATCACACATTCTATGGGCTTCACTTCTTGAACTGCCAAGAAACAGAAATCAATTTAAATATTTATTAATGGATTCATTCGATCAACAAATATTAAGTGTGGCTTCAGCTACAGTACACACATTATTTCAGGTGCCTGAGAGATAGCAAAGAGCACATGAAAGTCCTTGCCTTCTAGAAGGGGGAGATAAGAAATACACACATCACTAAATAAGTTAAAAAGATCATTTCAAATGCTGATAAGTACTATGGAGATGATAAAACTGGGGCACATGGAAGAGAGTCATTGGGAAGACACTTCGGCCAGAAGAGCAGGAGTTTCAGTTATTTTCGGCATCTTTCTCCATGAGGCCCCTCATGTTTTTCTTGGAAGATCTGTTTTATTCTTCTTGTTCTCACACCATGTTGATTTCCCTATCCATTTGACAAAATCAAAAAAGACTATATCTCTTTTCACATTGATTCAGTACAAGCAATCAACCAGGACCAGTCATCCTCCCTGGCTCCCTACTCCTAAAAAGTAGAATCTAATTGGTTCAGCTTGGGTCAGTATTCTTCTTGATGAAAATCACCCTTGAGCAAATCTAACTTGTGGTACCTATGAGTGGGACCTAAGTCCCCAGTGTTGTGGGCAGAGAGCATTTATTCTACAGAAGGGGGAGAGTATGGCTTGCGAATATGCCAGCTAGTAATCTTACTTATGGATAATTGTTGTATTGTAGACTTTTCTATTCCTATAGAGAGGCAATAATCCAGGAAAGAAGTAATAGCATCCTCAACTGAGAAGGCGGAGTACATGAAATAAAGAAACAGTGGGACTTTTAGAACCACCATGTTTGGATAAACTGAACTAAAGCTGAGAGTTTGAAATCTGGACATCTCGAGAAAGACACCTGAAATAAAATACCGTGGCTATTTAATATACTCCTAAAGTTCTCCAAAAAAGGAAGAAATATTATTTTTCAAAATATTTTGATATTTAACACTTCTCAGTTCCTATCTTCACTAATTGCTTCATGTGCAAATGAAGCAAATTTCCTGGGTTGACACACAGGGTGAAACCCAGCAAAACTGCCACATAGAGGACGTATCCTCTGAACTCTCCAAATCTCCTGTAGAGTATCTTCCTCTATGTCACTTCCCCTTCTTCACAAAACCACAGTAGGACCTCAGCCTGGTGAGCACAAGTGCTCCCATATCAGGTGACAGCACTTATCTGAACCTGTGTAATTATTCATAGTGCTCATTTTATGCAAACTACTGTCCCAGTTTGGACAATAAATTAAAAATCTTCATACTCCTAGGGCAAGTATGATAAAGGTAATCATGTCTATTATTTCAGACATCAAGAAACAAGATAGGACAACTTTACAAAGTTTCTAGGTGACTTGGAATTTGAGATATTAAGTCACATGTAAGTTTCTACATGGGCTTTCCTGGTGGCTCAGTGGTAAAGGATCTTTTTGCCAATACAGAAGTCGTTGACTCCATCTCTGGCGCAGGAAGATCTCTGGAGAAGGAAACAGCAACCCACTACAGTATTCTTGCTTGGGAGATCTTATTGACAGAGGAGCCTGGTAGGATGTAGTCCATGGGGTCACAAAGAGTCAGACATGACTTAGCAACTGGATAACAACAACAAAGTTTCTAAGTGATGGTGGTCACTCTTTATAGATTTTGGAGATAATATAAAACTCTTATTGTACAGTGTTGGTGGCACAGTGGTAAGCATTCATTCAGTTCAGTCGCTAGTCGTGTCTGACTCTTTGCGACTCCATGAATCGCAGCACCCCAGGCCTCCCTGTCCATCACCAACTCCCGGAGTTCACTCAGACTCACGCCCATCAAGTCAGTGAAGCCATCCAGCCATCTCATCCTCTGTCATCCCCTTCTCCTCCTGCCCCCAATCCCTCCTAGCATCAGAGTCTTTTCCAATGAGTCAACTCTTTGCATGAGATGGCCAGAGTACTGGAGTTTCAGCTTTAGCATCATTCCTTCCAAAGAAATCCCAGGACTGATCTCCTTCAGAACTGCTTGCAAAATTCCTTTTATATTATTATGCTTTCTCTGATCCTTACTCTGTCAGGTAAGTGGCTCTACCTTAATGCCTAAGATTTTATTTCCAGAGCAAAAAAGGGAATGCAAATGCATCATAGCGTTTTGGTAAAATGACAGTTATTACTATCTTTGGCCAGAAGAAGAATATTTTTGACAGCAAACCAAAGACCGAGCAGCGTATTATCAGCTTTTCAAACACTAGAGTGAAAAAATAAATGGAGAGAGGATTTGTGTGTCATTCAGCAAAGTTTTAGTGTCAGCCATAACAGTTCTTAGTGGAAAAATGTTTAATACCCTTGACTTAATCAAAACTAAATTCCTCATAAATGACTACTTGATAAAAGGAAAGAATTGCCTGTGAGTAACTTATCCTACAATGTAAAATTGCTCCCCAATTCCAAAGAATGAAGTAAAGCTGATTGAGAATATTCTAAGTACAGTGTTAAAGTTTTGATAAACACAATAAAATCTCAAATACCAGATCGCTCAGTCAGGAACAACAATTGGATAATCTTGGACAAGTTGATCCCCACTGATTATTTTTCCCCAGAAGCTTAAAGTGTGAATAGAACATTCTGGCATTTCCCTCTCTCATCAATTTTTACATACTACAGTTTTCAAATTTCTCATACCATTGTATCTTATTATCCTCTTTTATCTTTTTTGGAGTCTATTCCAGGAATTACTCATGCATAAAGATTCTGTGAGAAGCCTTCATCTCTAACACTTTTTTCTAATTGTCAAATTTACAGTAAAAAGATAATAGCTAGTGAGTATCTATTGATCCAAGTTTTCATAAGTGCTATGGCAATTTCAAGAGCAATCATAACATAGTTTGCACTGCCGCTGCTGCTGCTGCTAAGTCGCTTCAGTCATGTCCAACTCTGTGCGACCCCACTGCCCTAATAATCAGGTGCTCTCCAAATATAAAAAAATCTGAGCATATCTAATTCATTCATTTTGATAATGGAAGGCAGGGGAAAAAAGTCATTGGAAATGCAAAGCCAGTGTTCAGTGGAGACAATTTCTTCATTCTCTTCATCGATTTAAGCTTTGTCTCCTTTTTTTTTTTTTTTTTTTGAGTCACAGGCCAATCCTAAGGTTAGAGGGGATGGTATAGCTTAATGGTTAAGAGTGAATATAGCAAACAAAAAAAGAACCAGACTATAGGTACAGAGAACAAAATAGTGGCTATGAGTGAGGAGAGGGGAGGGAGAGGGGCAAAATAGGAGTAGAAGATTAAGAGGTACAAACAGTTGTGTATAAAATAAATAAGCTACCGGGATATATTATACAACACAGAAATATAGCCAATATTTTATGATAAATAAAAATGGAATATAACCTTTAAGAATTGTGAATCCTTATATTGTACACCTGTAATCTCTATAATATTGTACACCCTCTATATTGCAATAAAAGTAAGTCAATAAATGCAAATAAACAGAAGAAAAGTTTTTAGTTTTTGTTTTTTAAATCCATGAGTTAGAGTTACAATACCTATGTTCTAAATCCCAAGCTCTGCAACTTGCTATCTGGATAGGATTCTTAATATCTGTTAGTCTCAATTTTTAAATTTGTAACATAGAATATCTATTGTACCTACTCCAGTGAGTTAAATCCATATTTAGCATCAACACAGAGTCTGACATAGAGTAGAAACTTAATAAAATATCCTAAGACATGAAAGAAAGAAAAAAAAAAAAGATAAAGAGCTTGGGTAATCAGCCCCTAAATATCTTAGACTAAGACTTTCTCCTCCAACAGATCTTGGTATCTGCTGACATCCTTTCTTTAATTCATGTTGCATTCTCCACCTACAAGCTTAAAATTCTCTATCATTTTGGCCCAGACTGAACACCATTCCCCGAGGAGGCTGTTAATTCATTCAGGCCAATGGAAAGCAATCATTATAAGCAATTCAAAGTTCCCTTTGCACTTCCTCTGGGATGTGGATACAACGGCTTCTTTATTATTTCCTAGATAAAGGGTGACATCAACCCTTGTAACATATTAAGGTTGACCCAGAATTAGAAGGAAATGTTTTCACAGAGTTACATTTCTTACCACTATATTCATGTCAGGAAGATTTCAGACATGATTCCTTCTGGTTCACTTTACCATGCAGCTAACAGACACGACTGGAACAGGGCACAATGATTTGGCAAGTTCCCCAGAATTACATTTTTGGAATGTGTTCTTTGGATTCATTTGAGGTGACTGTTAACTCAGTTACACACAACTAAACTTGTTGACATACAAATCTTGATTTATTTATACTGATGTTCTTTCTGGCAAGTTTTTTCTCAATGTGGTACTGGCAGAATTCTGGTTTTTATAAGAATTTCAAGGTTCAAGTCAGTTTTAGACTTAGAATTCTTGAAAATTTGCCCAGTGCCCGAAAATGCCAGTTACTCTTCAAAGTATAAATTCTTTTGTAGATGTAACAGCTACTGAAATATGAAAGAAATTCATGCTTTTTTAAGTTCACAGTATGAAAATGCTATAACGTTGATAGTTTTTGAAAAAATAGCATTTTCCATCTAGCTTCTAAGAATATTTTCTTACTACAACTGCTGTTTTGTACAATTAAATGCCTTTAAAGACCTCTCTGAAAAGCCATGTCTCCATGTTCTCTTGGGCAAACACAGTTTTACAGATAATCCAGGAAAGACCTCAGTGGTAATTGCTCTTCACAAAATTATGAGGTTGTGAAATGTCTATTTTTTGTCATTTTTTTCCCAAAGTTTATAAAAAAAACTTCCTTTAAAAGTGTGGGTTTGTTAATTTTCCAGAGTTTGCAATGGGTCTTTTTCCTGAAAAAAACTTTCAAATATCCTCTAGCCTTTGAAAACATGAATGTTATTCTCCCCCTACCATTTTAGTTCTATTCAACAGAATCAAGAGCTTGGATGGAAACATGAATTAATATATCTAAGAAGATCAGTGCAAGATTCACTCCATGAGTATCAGTCACACACTAAGATCATTGAGATAGTAGGTAGGAGACACTATTTTCAGCATGTCTTTATTTTGTAACAAAAAAAAGGAGAGTGTTGTAAAGTGATCTTGTATTTCTATTCCATTTCCCTGAAATCTTTGGCTAAAAAAAAAAGGCAGAAAACATTAGGTCAAGCCTCTCAGGGTGTTCTAAGTGGAAAGAAAATTATTTATTTATTTATTTTTTTAAATCTTGCTGCTGACTGCCAGAAAAGTCCCTTGATAGGACACAATTGCTACCAGTAATAAGACTGTGCATGAAAAACCTCATTTTTGGCACTATACTAAAGATGAAAGTAGAACAAGGGCAGGGGGAATCACCTTTGTCAGACAGAACGTTAGATGTAATAAAATAAAATCTTAATGGAACCAAAGTGAAGACCTGTATCATGTCCAAGATTTCTGGTGGGAAAGTTTCAACAGTGATGAATAACTTCCCAAATAGGAAAATTAATGAGCAATGCAATATTTCGCAATAGAAACAAAGTACTTTTGATAGACCCAGAGAGACATGGGAAGATTCTTCACACCAACTCAAAGTGATCAAAGTTTGTATTTGTTTGTTTGCTTTAAATCCTTAATCTACTCCATCAACTTGGAAAAGTCCAAGGAAGGAAAGTATGCAGAGTCTGAGCACTTAATTAAACATAATAAAGGATTGTGTTACCTCAATCTTTTGTTACTTAAGTATGAATCATGAAAAATTTTCTAACTTAGTGGGTTTTTTCCTGAGTATTTCATTGAAATAAGCTAAAACCACTTGTTATGTTTGCTTCTTCACTTTCCATTCACTGGACAAATCCCTTGAGTTTATTTTCAATCACCAACACTGATTTAAATTTCTCCCTGTCAAGATTACCAGTTCCATCCATTGGCCAAAGACAGTGGTAGCTTTCCAATTCTCCTCCTAGTCTACATCTCAGAGGTAGTCAGTACATATGATCATTTCTTCTGGAAACGTGTCCTTTTGTCTTATCTGACTTTCTCATGATTTCCCTTTATCAGGTCTTCCCAATTCAAGCTCCTTCTCCTCTGCCCTCTTCTGTATGTTCATTGCCCCAGGATCAGTCTTGTCCCCAACTCTTTGTCTATACTAAGTCCCTATGCAAATTGATCTCACTCCACGACTTAATCTTTAAGCTATTCACTCCACTTTAGCCCTGACCACTTCCTTGAGTTCCAGGTTCATATTTCCAACTGCCTGCTTGACACATCCAGCTGTATGTTAGTAGGGATCTCATCTTTGACTCTTTGCAAACGTATGTCTATTTTTTCCTCCTACTCATCTTTTAACATACACACTCACATCCTACTTCTTAAAATGTGCTTATGTACTCAGTCTTTCTCTATCTCAGTCACAAGTGTAGCATCCATTCAATTGTTCAAGAAAAAGTCTTAAGAGTCATGTTTGAGCCTTATAATTGTCCTCAAAGACTTCATCCACCATAACCCTAATGCAAACTACTATCCTGTCTTTTCTAATCCTGTAATGGCTTATTCAATAGTCTCCTTGTTGTTAATCTTACTCTGCACATAGCATCCCAAATCATCTATTTTAATATGACTCAATTTTACCATTATGTTTAAAATCCTACTATTCCTTTTATCACGCTTAGAGTAAAATCCAAAGTTCATTTTGGCCTATAAAGCTTTGTGTGATCTAACTGGTGTCTAACTCTTCTCCTTAACTCATGCTTTGTCCTATACCACCAATTCCACTACACTGAGCATTCCCTTCAGCACAGCAAACTTATTCCTGTCTTGTCTCAGGACCTCTGCATTTACACCTTTCCTTAGGATCTTTGAATGGCTAGGTCTTGTACCTTTAAATCGCATAATGAACGTCACTTTCTAAAGTAATCAACCTCATTCCACTTTCCCTGTCACCATCAAAATAGTGGTTACCTCTGGAAAGATGAGAACAGAGAGTGCCTAGGAAGGTGAATGAGAGAACTTTGGAGGTAACAAGCTTCTGTCAACATGTTTGTGAATTTGTCAAACTCAAAATATACAAATCACTGAAGATTTGCATATTTCATTGTATACAAATTTAATTTCAACAAACGTCAATAAATATAGAACTCTAGTTAAAGCTGTGAATGATGAAGCCTATAGGAAAAATGTACTGATGTCTGAACTTAGAAATATTTCAAAATTCAAGTTATATTCATAAATTGGAAAAATATATAGATTAAAAATATGTGATAAAGCAAATATAGTACAGTGTTAATGGTAGAATCTATGTGGTGAGTATATAGATGTTGACTAAAATTCACCTCTGCAATGTGCTTAAAAATGTTATATTAAAAACTTGGAAAATTATTTTTTGAAAAAATTTAAAGATAATCAACTAAAAATGATTGGATCTGATAAGATAGTTCAAAATGTGGCTGGATAAAATATAAATAAGCAAACAAAACTTTCTTTTATAAAAACTAAATAGAATATGTCATGGAAAATTAAGACTCAATTCAAAATAGTAACAAAAGCTGTAATATACATAAGAATACATTTGTCAATGTCTGATAACAATACAAAGAAAACTATACCTCATAAACTCACAGAAGCTGACCTGATGTCTCACATTTCATTGTAAAATGAGTGATATCATAAACATAGAATGTTACCCAGACTACTATAAATTCAAAGAAATTTCAATGAAAAAAATCCAGTGGAAACACTTATTAATGTGAAAGCTCAATTTCCAAACTATATTTGGATAAGCAAATGGGTAGGAATAATCAGAATTTGGAATAAAAATTAAAATGGAAGGGAGAATACTTTTGGATGTTAACATAAATATAACATTGCACTAATGAAAACAATATTTATTAATCAAATAGACCAGTGGGATTAAATAGGCATCTCAGACTCTTATAAGTATGGCAATTTAATGTTCTAAAAATGCCATTGTAAATCAAGAGACATAGGATGTAATGAAAAATGTTGACACAATTAAACTGTAATATATGGAATACTATAATGTTTAATAATTATATAAAATGCACTCTGGATGGATTAAATTTCTAGTAAACATGATACAAAATAAAATCACTAGAAACAAAGGAGAATTTTTTCTATTATTGTGGTAGATTGTATCTTTTTTAAGAAAAAATAATGATTATAAGCCATAAAAAATGAAGTTGACAAGTTTGTGTACAAAGTAAAAGTTTCTATAAAAAATAGGCATTTTAAATAAAGAAAAAAACAACACACAGAGAAATGTATTTGTGCATAGATAGTAACATAAAATGAAAGAAAGTGAAAGTGTTAGTCACTGCGGTCATGTCTGACTCTTTGCAACCCCATAGACTGTAGCCTGCCAGGCTCCTCTGTCCATGGAATTCTCCAGGCAAGAATACTGGAGTGGGTTAGACATTTCCTTCTCTAGGGGCTCTTCTCAACCTAGGGATTAAGCCTGGGTCTCTTGCACTGCAGGCAGATTATTTACTGTCTGACCTATTAGAGTATAAATAAATGAATCATAGGAATAGAGCTATTTATTGCATGTGTATTGATGTGAGCTGGCCCATAAAGAAGGCTTAGAATTGATGCTTTCAAATTGTGATGTTGGAGAAGACTCTTAAGAGTCCCTTGATTCTGCAAGAAAATCAAACCAGTCAATCCTAAAGGAAATCAACCCTGAATACTCATTGGAAGGACTGATGCTGAAGCTGAAGGAAGCTCCAATACTTTGGCCACCTGATGTTGAAGAGCCTTCTCATTGGAAAAGACCCTGATGCTGGGAAAGATTGAAGGCAAAAGGAGAAAGGGGTGGCAGAGGATGAGATGGTTAGATAGCGTCACTGACTCAACGGACACACATTTGAGCAAACTCCAGGAGATAGTAAAGGACAGGGAAGCCTGGTGTGCTATAGTCCATGGGATCACAAAGAGTTGGACAGAACTTAGAAACTGAAAAACAACAATAAACTGCATATGTAGACAAGTTTTATCTCTATCTTCCCTGCTGGCTAAAGAGATAAAGAATCTGCCTTCCAGTACAGGAGACATGGGTTCAATCTCTGGATCTGGAAGATCTTCTAGAGAAGGAAATGACATCCCACTTCAATATTCTTGCCTGGGAAATCTCGTGGACAGAGGAGCTTGGCAGGCTACAGTCCATGGGTTCTCAAAGAGTCAGACATGACTCAGCCACTTAACAATAACAGTAAACAAGAATAGATGCTAAATCTCATTCGAGAATCAGGAAATATATATATTGGGACAAAAGAGCCTCTTTTATTTTTTTGGTCTGTAAAAATAAAGAAAATAGAATTCAAAAGAGATTTGATTACAATTTGTGTTAGGAAAATTAAAGAGAAAAACATTTTTCATACATTGGTGTAGGGGTATAAAAGAACTCTGAAAAGTTAGTTTGCAAATGTATCAAATTTAAAAATATTCTTTTAATCACATGGTCCAAATCTAGGCATACATCTGCAACAGGCAAGTACATAAAGATGATCGTGCAAGTTTATTTATTGCAGCATATTTAATAATACCCCAAATTGGAGAAAACCTACATTTGCGACTATCAGAAAGGGTTAAATAAATAAATNAAAATATTCTTTTAATCACATGGTCCAAATCTAGGCATACATCTGCAACAGGCAAGTACATAAAGATGATCGTGCAAGTTTATTTATTGCAGCATATTTAATAATACCCCAAATTGGAGAAAACCTACATTTGCGACTATCAGAAAGGGTTAAATAAATAAATGTTGCATTCTTAATAGGAAATACTATATGCAAATTAAAAGTTCTGACCTGGAAAGAGATTCATTATTTATTGCTGAATGGAAAAGGAATAAATTATAAAACTATATCTGCCTGATTATTTACATTTGTTTAAAAAAATACTTTTTAAATGTGCAGAAAATGGCCCAGAAATACAAAAACTAAGGTCTTNCCGACCAGCCACTCCGGGATGCCAAGGTAACATGGTGTACGGACGGAAGCAGTTTCCTCAAAGAAGGCTAAAAGGACTCCAACTGGTTCAGAGAGAGGTGTGGACCCAGCTCACCGAAGCCTATCAGCCCGGCACCCCAGGAGAAGCCCACCCATTCCAGGTGGGAGATTCCGTTTACATCCACCAACACCGACAGCAAAGCCTTGAGCCCAGGTAGAAGGGACCCTACATCGTCTTGCTCACCACCTCTACTGCTGTCAAGGTCGACAGGATTTCATCCTGGATCCACGCCTCCCACGTCAAAGCAGCTCCTGAACCATCACCTCAATGGAAGGCACACAGTACTTCCCACCCCTTAAAACTCAAACTCTGTCGATCTTCGGGCTTGCAGCCCTCTTCCTGATTCTCCCGACTGTGAGCTTGTTTAATCCCCATCAACCTCAACTACTGACGTGGCAGGTGGTTTCACAGGTAGGAGATGTTGTATTGTCCAGTACCAATGTCACTCTGCCGTTCACCTGGTGGCCTGACCTTTACCCAGATCTCTGTAAGTTGGCAGTAGGGGCCCCCGCTAACTGGGACCTCAAGGGATACTCTGACTTTAGTAGAGCCCCCTCTACACCCCTCGCCCATGATAGATGGGGACTTGATCCTTGGGAGGGTTGCGCCGCTAAAGATAGAAGGAGTATGTTAAGATCACTCACCTTTTATGTATGTCCGGGGTTCCATCGGGATCGCGCTTTGAGCTATTGCGGGGGAAGAGATGCATTCTATTGTCGGCACTGGGGTTATGAGACTACAGGCGATGCTTACTGGAAGCCGTCTTCTAGCTGAGACCTCATTACAGTCAAGGCCAATTACACCCACCACCCGACTGGAAGCCAAAGTAATCCAAGTTGGACTAACATCCCTGAATGCGAAACCTGGTGCCATCCACTTCATATCAAATTCACTGATTGGGGAAAACAAAAAAAAGAGCTCAGATTGGGCAAGGGGTTACTCGTGGGGCTTATGGCTGTATAAAGAACACTATGACGATGGCCTCACCTTCACTATTAGACTAAAGATAGAGTCTCCACCTCCTACGGGCGTTGGACCTAACCCCGTCCTACATCCTCAGGGGTAAGCTTCCACTAATGGGAGTCAGAGGGCAGCCACCGGGTAAAAAGAGAGCCAGNTTATGGCTGTATAAAGAACACTATGACGATGGCCTCACCTTCACTATTAGACTAAAGATAGAGTCTCCACCTCCTACGGGCGTTGGACCTAACCCCGTCCTACATCCTCAGGGGTAAGCTTCCACTAATGGGAGTCAGAGGGCAGCCACCGGGTAAAAAGAGAGCCAGTAACTCTCACTCTGGTGGTCCTCTTGGGCCTTGGAGTAGCTGCTGGAGTCGGGACCGGTAGGACAGCCCTCATCCAGCAGCCCCAATACTATGCTAGTTTACAACAGGCCATAGATGCCGACCTTCGGGTCCTAGAAGATTCCATCACTAAATTAAAAGAATCTCTAACCTCTCTGTCTGAGGTAGTGATGCAAAACCGGAGAGGCCTAGACCTCCTGTTCCTTAAAGAGGGTGGGGTATGCGCAGCTCTCAAGGAAGAATGTTGTTTCTATGTGGACCATTCTGGGGTCATCACCGACTCCATGAATAAGTTAAGAGAAAGACTGGCAAATAGGCAGAGAGAAAGGGAAAACGCCCAAGGATGGTTTGAGTCCTGGTTCAACAAAATCCCATGGTTTGCCACCCTGATGTCCACTCTGATGGGGCCATTAATCATTCTACTCCTCCTCCTAACTATAGGACCCTGTATCCTCAACCGAATTAATCTCGTTCATCAGGGATCGAATAAGTACCATGCAAGTACTTATGCTGAGACAACAGTGTGCAGCCCTTCCCCAAGGAGACCTCGGTCTATGATTTCAAGATTGAAATCTGGACAAGAAGAAGAGGGGAATGAGAGGAAAAGTTAAATTTTTGCTAAACCTTTGAGAGCAGGTTCTTATCTCATGGAATGTGGCCTTTAGGCTCTCTCAGGGGTTATTTTTCCTTCGGGGACTTTCCAAAAAAATTGTTTTTCCAGAAAACAGCTAACCATCAGAATGTGGCCTGACCAGCCATTTCGACCTGATAACAAACGAGCCTATCCCTGTAAAGGTTAAGACCTGCTCACCAATCAGACTGTCCCCACCATAGCTGTACCTGTTTGTGGTTTTTGTGCTTAAAAACTGCTCTGTAACGACTGTTTGGGGTTCGTTCCTCCCTGGAGGTGACTGAACCCCGGCACGCCAGCCCAATAAATCCTCCTGCTGTTTGCATCGAATCCGAGTCTCGGTGATCTTTGGAGCGACGGGTCCTAGGAAAAGACCATAAGGTCTAACATATGTTCCTACAGGTGTCATGCATAAAATAAAATGCTAATTTCTTCTATGAGTGTGTAAATCTAGGTACTTTTTTAAAAGGTGAGGAAAAGTATATGTATTAATAATCTGTGTGAAGCTAAAATAATTTATAACTTTTGATAATAATAATTTATGATAAGAAATCCAGCTAAATATTCAAGCATGATATACAAAATTCTGACTTTATTTATAAATCTAAGTGTTAATGTAAGAATTTCGTTGGCAGTTTAAGATGTTATTGCCACAGCAGAGCGACATTTCTAAAACTGAAATGAGTGCAACACTGAAATTAATAGACTGAAATANAAATCCAGCTAAATATTCAAGCATGATATACAAAATTCTGACTTTATTTATAAATCTAAGTGTTAATGTAAGAATTTCGTTGGCAGTTTAAGATGTTATTGCCACAGCAGAGCGACATTTCTAAAACTGAAATGAGTGCAACACTGAAATTAATAGACTGAAATAAAGCTACAAGTCATAAAAGATTGTTAAATTTAGCATCAGTTCATAAATTATGTAAAATTCTTGAGTATAGTAATATAGTTGGTGATTTTGCTGAGATGAAGGTAAAAAATTTATTTAATGAAAGATATACAATAATCAATGAATTATTTGTGTCTTAGTATCATTACTCTTCCAACATCACTGTCACATCAGTAAAAGAGCCAGACATGAAATAATAATTGAATATAATTGTCTTTCATATTTGACAACTTTCAGTGATAGAAAAACTTTAACTTTACATTTTTCTATTTTATGCTATAAATTTAAAAGAAATATATCTTTTTTCACCAGGCCCTGTAGATTTTAGACGTGGACCTCTTGTTAGTTTCTTCACAGTTGAAGCCCGCATCCAGCCTTCTTCCTTTCCACTGCCACTCTGCATTGCACACAACCAACTGAACTATTAACCCACTAACGTTGCATATGCTGGGCCCGATTATTTCGAATTCTAGCTCCTCAGATTACCATATTAACCACTGCAATGTGTAGACATGGCACAATACTAACATCAGGCAGATTAAGTCCTTTGAGAAAATAGCTGAAACTCCTTTTCTAGACTATAGATTTCTTGTGGAAGGAGTTGAGCTCTTTTCCCCCTAGCTTCCCCAAAAAGTTAAACTGGAATTTGAATCTGATTATCTAGGATTTTGTCCCAAGAGAAAGTTAACAGGCTATTTATTTATTGTTTTTAAGGTCTAATATTATTTGGAAAAACTATTTTCCAAACTTGGTCATGTCACTCATGCTCTTCTGCAATGTGACTGCTTTAACTACTGAATCTGGTGGACGTAATACCATACTATTTCCACACAAGAGACCTTAACTAGCCTGCAGCTGTTTCACTAGTTGGTCTCCTGCCTCTTGGATATTGTCTTAGAACAAAGCCCCCACGCTATGAGGAGCCCAAACCACATGGAGAGGCCACATTGGCGGACTGGTTGCAAGCCCCAGCTGAACTCCCAGCTGACAGCCAGTATCAGTTGCCAGCTGTGGGGGTGAATCATCTTGGACAAATAGCTCAACGCAGCTGAGAGCCCTCTGTGATAACAGCTTTGTCATCATTTGGGGGCAACCACATGAAAGACATCAAGCTGGAATTGCTCATGGGCCTCATCAACCCCCAGAACCACAAAAGGAATACATTGCTATTTTAAGTTTTGGAGCGGTTTTAACAATGCCAATAGATCATTGCATTGCTAAATTTTAACTGGGGATTGGCGTAATCTGCAAGATGGGTTAATATTGAGTCCAATAGAAGGAAAGACTAGAACTTGTTTCAGTGGAATGACTCTGAGGACAAACCATTGGAAGGGATATGCACATGAGAGGTCAATCTATGTTAGTCTCAGGAAGGTAATGAGATTTTTATAAGCACGATGATGGGAAGAGAAGTCTCAGGTGAGTGGTGGCTGGAAACCAGTGAAGTGCAAGAGCTGACCAGCAGCACTTCAATTGCAGAATGAGTTTTCTGTTTATTTTCTGAACGCAAAGCCTGAGAAAGTTGGATCTGACTCTGTGTTTCCTATCTGCCTCACGGTTTTGCCAAAGGCACAACTTACTAGGGGAAAATGATTGGAACCCACAGTGGCGGGGGGTGGGGGGGAAGGATGAAAAAGAATGAGTTCATCACCTGGGCATGTACCTGAAGCTTGCCATTCAAGGATAATTAGACTTAGGTGAGGGGGGCTGAAAGGCAGGATCCTTATCAGACAGCTGAGTTTTTTTCTCTAGAATTTGGTTTAGGGAAGAAATGTGACCTCTTCAAACTAATACCAACTGTGCTAGCATCTCTTTCAAATACATAAACACCAAAATTAAGGGGAAACACCTTAGGGTAGAAAAAATGCATAACATGTCATAGGGGATTATTTCCTTTTCATTTGTAAGAAGTCAGACATGATTAATATCTGCCTTAACCCAAAAGGAGTAGTGTTAAGAAAGGGCTCTCCTAATTCTCCCGATCTTATCTAGTTAAACAACTTCTGTGATGGACACTGATAAGGCCAAAATGACATTTCTCTGGAATGTGAACCATCTTTGCTCACAGCTAAAAATGTGTATAAAATATGGTCTAAGAGGAAGAAGAGCATACCCTTTAAGATGATGAAAAATTTAGGTTTATGTTAGAGTCTCACACTCCTGCCTGAGGAGAAGAAAAAAAAGGCAGATGATATGGGAAATTTATCTGATTCCACTGAGGCCTTAAGTAACAATCCAGTTCTTTAGATTTTTAATACGTACTTACTTTTGTCCTTTGAATATTGGATTGTGCTCATCTCTGGACGAACAATTCAGTTCACTTCAANCTCCTGCCTGAGGAGAAGAAAAAAAAGGCAGATGATATGGGAAATTTATCTGATTCCACTGAGGCCTTAAGTAACAATCCAGTTCTTTAGATTTTTAATACGTACTTACTTTTGTCCTTTGAATATTGGATTGTGCTCATCTCTGGACGAACAATTCAGTTCACTTCAATTGCTCAGTCATGTCTGACTCTTTGTGACCCCATGGACTGCAGCACACCAGGCTTCCCTGTCCATCACCAACTTCCGGAGCCTACTCAACTCACGTCCATCGTGTTGGTGATGCCATACAACCATCTCATCCTGTCAGCCCCTTCTCCTCCCACCTTCAGTCTTTCCCGGTATCAGGGTCTTTTCCAGTAAATTGGTTCTTCACATCACATGGCCAAAGTATTGGAGTTTCAGCTTCAGCATCATCAGTCCTTCCAATGAATATTCAGGACTGATCTCCTTTAGGATTGACTGGTTGGATCTCCTTGCAGTCCAAGGGACTCTCAAGAGTCTTCTCTAACACCACGGTTCAAAAACATCAATTCTTCAGCTCTCAGCTTTCTTTATAGTCCAACTCTCACATCCATACAAGACTACTGGAAAAACCATAGCTTTGACTAGATGGACCTTTGTTGGCAAATTAATGTCTCTGCTTTTGAGTATGTTGTCTCAGTTGGTCATAGCTTTTCTTCCAAGGAGCAAGCGTCTCTTTATTTCATGGCTGCAGTCACCATCTGCAGTGATTTTGGAGCCCAAAAAGATAAATTCTGTCACTGTTTCCATTGTTTCCCCATCTATTTGCCATGAACATTCTTTGGCATTTTATGAAATCACAGTGGCTTAAGACTAGTCCCAATCTCAATTCATTTGGAAGACTAGCATCACAGTTTATTGTGAAAATGTCCTCTTATTTTTATTATTCTCATGGCTATTTTTTTAATGGACTAGAAAATTTAATTTTATCTCCACCTCCCCACGTGTGTATACATACATATCCAACTCTGGTAGGGTTTGTGAAACATCCAAAGAATATGAAAACAAAAATCTTTATATTCTGCCATATATGAATGTGAACAACAGTATGGTGCAGTAATAAAAATCGTGTTAAAGCAATGTTAATATTTTTCTCCTGTTTTGTGCAAACACAGATAGTGATTAATTGTAGTTTTGTCTTTGACTGCAGAGCTAGCTTAAATCTGACCTATTGCGCAGACTGCCATTTCCTACTCCAAGGGACCTTCCCGACTTAGGGTTCATTGAGCCTACATCTTGTACTTCTTCTGCATTGGTAGGTGGGTTCTTTACCACTAGTGCCAACTACCCTAGACAATTTAAATCAGACACAGGCAAATTATAATAAGATATCAAATTCAAATCTACATATAGACTGTGTAAAATCAATTTGTTTACAACCTTAGCTTTTATATTTGCTTAAAAGTGACAAAGACACCAGTGATACTGCAGTTGTAGTTCTACTTTTACAGAAATACGTGTTTATTTTCAGCCTTTATATTGGCTGATGAGCTTGAACTTGTTCAGTCTTTTGTATATGAGAGAGAGTGAGAGAGACAGTATGTGTGTGTGTGTGTGTGTGTGTGTGTGTGTGTGTGTGTGTAGTATTTTTCTCTTCTCTTCTTTGGAAAGTAGAACTCAGTCCTCCTGTCTTGCCTCTCTTGATTGTCACTGAGTCTTTTCTGGAACTAATAAAATCAGATCTTTGCTTTATCTTTTGTTCATATTGCTAGCTTTCTGGATTTGTATAGCCTACCAGCCTGTCCCCGCCCATCAGCCCGCCCATCAGCCCGACCATGGCGCAGGCGGCGGGGCGCGGGGTGCGGGGCCTGTGGCGCACCTGCAACTAGCTTATGGGTGCCTTTTTCGTGCCGGCAGCCAATGTGCAGGTGAATGATCCGGATGCAGAACTGTGGGTGGTTGTGTATACGATTCCTGCCACTCTGACCCTGCTTGTTGGACTTAACCCTCTTGTCACAGGTAACTTTATTCGGAAGAGTGTGTCTGCAATACACATATGCCTTTGTGTCCTGTGGGCTATCAGCTTGGCATACAAGCTCTTGCTTCATAAGAAACAGAACCTCTTGCATGAGGAGGAAGGCAGGGAGCTGTTTGGTCTCGTGATCATCACAGCCTGGCTAGGCCTGTGCCACAGTTCTTCAAAGGTTCCAGGTGGTGGAAGAATTCAGCTGGCCATTGCTACCACAGGTGCTCTTCTCCCGTTTATCTCCTGGGTCTACATACATATAAACAAGGAGATGCACTCTTCCTGGCCAGCTCATGGTAAGACGGTGAGATAAATGAAGTATCCTGTTCCTAAAATGAGAGTTCTTGATTTTGTATAAACATGGTTGTAACAAGCTGACTTCCTAGGAATTTATTTCAGTTGAGTTACTACTAGAGTTTTTTTTTTTTTTTTTTTAATCCTAAGAACTTTGTATGCCTGCCTACAACACAGGACTAGATGGGACTAGTAAGAGAAGGGTCTGACCATTCTGTTTTATCATAGTGTAGTAGGAAAATTCGGAGAAGGCAATGGCACCCCACTCCAGTACTCTTGTCTGGAAAATCCCATGGACGGAGGAACCTGGTAGGCTGCAGTCCATGGGGTTGCTAAGAGTTGGACACGACTGAGCAACTTCACTTTCACTTCTCACTTTCATGCATTGGAGAAGGAAATGGCAACCCACTCAGGTGTTCTTGCCTGGAGAATCCCAGGGATGTGGGAGCCTGGTGGGCTGCCATCTGTGGGGTCGCACAGAGTCGGACATGACTGAAGCGACTTAGCAGCAGCAGCAGCAGGATATCCTGACATTGCCACTGATCAGGTTATTATTATATTTACAGTGATTTTGCTAGAGGAGGAAAATACTATTGATCCTAGAGGAGGAATGAAAATGAAAAAGACTAGGTCTGTTTCTTTTTGGATAAGATGTGGGTTTCAAATCAGCAGGAAGGCAAAACCATAAAGGCAGTCTCCTGGAAAAAATTGTCTTGTCCATTACAGACTGCACTTTTCTTTCTTTCTGTGAGTATCCCTTAGCCTTCATGGAAAAGTTTAGGCATAATGAGGGGCAAGAGTAGCATTAAAGCATGTCACTCATCCATTGAAAACAATAAAATACTATTTGAAGGTATGTACCATTGTCCACACAGTGCTGCTCAGAGCATCTTGTGAACTATTCCTTATCAGGTGTGGTTATTTAAGGAACTTGGGTCAGAAAGCAAATCAACTTCATCAGCAACCATGCTGTTTGGATTTGTTGACCTTTTCTCATGGAAAGACTTTTTGAAAGGGAATAGTATTCTGATTTACATTCTGACACAAGCATCTTGTTTCAGTGGTTAAGGAGGCTTACCAAGTAGCATCAGCTTAGCACATTAGTCAAGACTGCCTTTGTTACATTGCAGTAACAAGTGATTTCTGTATCTCAATGGCTTAACCTAACCCAACCATAATTTCTCAACCTGTTTGAGATGGTAGCACAGTTGAGAAATTATGGGTTTAGCCCCAAGCAGACAAGTAGGGACTGGGCTACTGGAGACTCAGCTATATTGTATCTAAACTTTCTGAAATATGTGGTCTCTTCATTTACCATGGCAGGAGAGACAACAGAAAACCTCTACTGTCTTGACTACAGAAGTGACACAGGCCTCTCCCATTTCTTTGCCAAGAACTAACTATAAAGTCCTACATGAGAGTAAAGAGGATGGAAAACAGAATGGTGGGAACAAACAGAATTTTGGGTGAGCAGCAGAATCTCTGCCATATCCTCCACCCCAAATTATATGATGCTAGAATTATCAGTTCACCCATGACACCTTTCACTTCTTCATACATTTGAACATGGCCCTAAATAGGATTAGAGAGGTGTGTAGGTTACAGTAATTTCTAATCCCTTCCATTCTTTTCAGTCTAAAACTAGTGTGGCATTCTCGATTCTTAACAGCATTACTATAAATAGAAAAACTCATTATTCTGTTAAAATTTGAATCAGCACTAACACAATCACGTACTGTGATGTAACTGTATTCCCAAAGAGGAAAATTACTCCTCGACCTCCCCTTGTTCAAGATCTTTCTGGACCTCAGCTACATCAAGGAAATCCCTTGAGTCTTAAGAGGGCAGTTCCATTGCTGGTGGACTCATCTCCTCTCATATAGTTTTGATAGGCTGAGCATCACTGGGCAAGCCACCCACCATCTCAGCCTTGTGCAGAATTTGCATTATCTAAAGATCACTCTGTAAGCTATGGTCCATTCGCCTTGGCAAATACTGTTTAAATATAGCATCCATAAATAAATGTTAAATAATTCATGAACATAATTTTGTAAATTCTGCTAGGCCACACCTCTCTGGGGGCATATTTATGAACATGCGTCAGCCCGGAATCAATGTGTCTGCCAAGCTCCTTGCCTCTGAGGCAGAATTCCCACATCTAGCCCCAAATGCTGCAAACAGCTCCGATTCCCCTTCAGTCGTCATCCATCATACTGTCACTTTAATTCAGATGCTGCTACTTGTTTTAATAACATACATCTTACACAAAGAATATTGCTAACACAAGAATCTTGGGGTAGATTTTTACAACCTCATAAAATGGTATTAACCCTCTGATCCCTGACGTTCTTTCCACACAGCACAGACCTCTGGATGCTTCCCTGCCCCCTCTGCTCCCTTCAGTCTTCCTGATGCTTATCAATAACCTCCGTTCATGGGGGCTGTATAGCACTAGGACCTGTCATCAATCACTGCAGTAAAAATATTATTCTTCCAGCATTGCCCTGAAGAATTATGGAAAGAATAAAAGTGTTATTGCAGGAATTATTTAGCAAACAATAGATGGATAAAATGTATTATGATAAGTGTTAAATTATATCACCTCATTACCAAGAGCTGACTTCAGATAGCAGGAAAGTGGCTCGCTGCCTTTGCTAAGTAGTTCAGAAGGACAATGGGGAAGACCACAAATGATTTCAAAAGGCAACACCAGTCTATGAAGAGTAGGATATGCCCTACTAAAGAGAAATATGCTTGGGAGAATGATTTGGAGTAAAACCCTCTTCCTGGACTGTTTTCAACATTGCATGAAATTTATACATGAGCAATGAGTGTTTATATTTAGTTGTTGAATACAGACTGGCATTCTAGGAAAGAGATTCTTTTTAAAAAAGATAGAAAATGGTTGTGTGGTCTAACCACTTCGCTGCAAAGCACCCAGTCCTATAGCTCCTACACAGTTCTCTCAATAAAGACGGGGGAGCCGTTTGCATTGGTGAAGGAAATATACATATTGCCATGCTGAGATTCTAGTCAGTTCTAAAAAAGTGTACTGTATTAGTACTTGTAGTCTTTGCCAGGGTTGGAAAATAGTGTTCCTGAGATGTCAGATTAAGCCAATTACTAAAATCAGGCTTGCATTTTAAATACTATTAAGGATACCTAAACAAGGTTGGAAACGATGTTATTTTTTAAACCAAGTAGTCTTTTATCAGTTAATGCAGATTTTTTTTTTTTAAGGCATAATGTTACACTGGGCTCCTGGGATTCATTTGATCAACATGATTAAATTATTTCCTTACTCAGCTAGAAGGAAATTACTAGTTACCAGACATTATGTGTCTGTTAATTATCTGCAATAAGGCTCTCTCCTATCACACCAGCTCCTGCATTCATGTTCTGTGCATTTTAAAGGCATTATCATTAAAAAAATTTAAACATTGAAAAGGGACAGCTATAATTTTGTTTCATCTATTTAATAAATAAGTAATCTGTGAAATCAGTGGTACAAAGTGTCTCTTTGCTCTTTGTGTCAGCATAGACATTCTTAAGAAGAACATACAGAAAGATCCTTTTGATTTCTATATTCATAAAAGAATATTTCCCCGCCAGCTTTCTAGGGCAACGGTTAGGTCCTTTACCACTGAATAGAATGAATAACGAGCATCACCCCAAAAGAAATTTATGACTGTGAGGCTCTTCAGTGTAGAATCTGCTCACTTGGGGTGGGTGCTGGTGCCAAATTTACCTTCCCTCTTATAGCTCAATCTACAATCAAAGGTTTCAAAAGATTTTTTTTTTTCAAAAGAAGAGACAACATATGGTAGTTAAGAGGCCTTATTTTGTCTCCTAATGAAATGATGTGCTTCTGTTTCATATTAAAGCATTAATCGGTCTGAAATTAGGTCTCACAAAAAGAATAGTGCTTTTAAAATGCTTAATATGATTCATTTTCTGCAGTCAAATCCAGATGACTTTTATTTTTGTATCAAAAAGAGAAAGTGGAAAGCCAGCTCTTCGTCCTCTGAAGCCCCCACTTTTCCCCCATCTGCCCAGGCTCAAGACCCAGATCCAATAACCGGTTTATAGAATAGAAAGCTCTTTAGAGTCGGGGCTTGCACTGAAGCCTAGAAGGTTTTGTTTGAGTTTGAGAATCTTCACAGGTTTATGAAATCTCAACAAATATTTCAAAGAAGGAAGTTTCACATTTGAAGTAGGTGATCCTATTAGGCGCTGAGAGACGGCGCCTTTGTTGTGGGCGCAGGCATCATTTAATGTAAGATAGAGCCGTGTCCCGCTAATATGCCAAGACATCACTTTCATGCCAGAAACAGATAGGGCTGAACTTGCTTCATGCACTTTGGCTTTCATTGTTAATAATGAATGACGAAAGTTCAGAGGAGAGGGGCTAAGTGGATACTCGGCTTTAAAAGAATGAATTTTAACTAGCAACGTGCCAAAGTAGTCAGAAACCACTTAGATGGGCAAGAAAGAAAGAACAAAGAAAGAACTCATCCTGGAGACCTGTCCACAGCCATCAGTTCCCACGGAGCCTACAGGGAGATTGGTGAATCTCCTTCCAGAAGATTCCAGTGGCTTCGGGGGTCACATGACTTGTGTACCACCTAGGCCTGAGTGTCTGCCTCAGGAGGCATAAAATGGGAAACTCTCATAATGTTTTTGGAGAAGGAGATGGAGATAGAAACAAGGACAAGAAAAATGATTAATAGAGTTTTATATGTCTCAGTGGGTACAAATATTGATTAAATAAATTAGAGCTTTTTTAAACTCAAAGTGACACTTGAAACCCAAGACTTTCTTTCTAATTTCTTTCCTTCCTTTCTTTCTTGTTTTCCTTTATTTTACCTAAAGTTTGACTTTCTGAAGAAAGACTTTGATCAACCCATTAGAAACTACACTTTAGAAAAGATTCCCAACAATAAGGATCAAAAGCATATGATTTGGAAGTTTGAGTGAAAATTTGAATTTTCCAGAATGTCATATTCTCTGAACAGGACATTTGAGGTTTGCTTATCTATGGGTAGAGAAAAAAGGCCCTGCACTAGCAATCAGGACAGGGCAACTCTAGCTTGTCACAACCTGTGTATACTAAATAACCTTGACTACATCCTGCCTGTGTGCATGCTAAGTTGTTTCAGTTGCATCTGACTCTTTGTGACCCTATGGACTATACCCCGCCAGGCTCATCAGTCCAAGGGACTCTCCAGGCAAGAACACTGGAGTGTGTTGCCATGCTTTCTTCCAGGGGATCTTCCCGATCCAGGGATTGAACCCATCTCTCTTAAATCTGCTCCATTGGTAGGCAGGCTCTTTACCACTAGCACCACCTGGGAAGCCCTGACCACATACTGTCTATGATCAATTGCCTGGTCCACCATAATGAAGGGTTTCCCACTTGCTTTCTCAATCTCACTGGGTATAGAAATCAACAAAAACACTCTACAAAATGAATTAACTAAGCTAGCATCTTTTGATAGTCAGGAGTACTGCAAATTAAGTTCTGGGCTGTTAAAGTCAAATTAAAAGGGAGAGCTTCTTGATCTTTGATCCTATACAAATTAGCACATTCTTAGTTTAGAAGAAGGCCTTAAACTGGGGGCACTTCCCTGAGATGCTAAAGCTGTTATTCTAGCATTTAAATCAAAGTGTTCTTCTTGACAGAGGATTTTCTGGACGGGAAGATTCCACTTATTTTTTGCTTTAGAATATTCTCCCATCCCTATCCAGCCCATAGTAGCCCAGTGTAACAAATAGTCACACTCTCATGACTCTTAAAACCGTGATATGAAACAGTCTTAATCCTTTCATCATCTTAGAAAGTCGGGCTGGTGCAGATGAAGTGGGAACTGATTATAAACTTGGACTAGTTGCAAGGCTATAGAATGTAGATATAACCCCATTTGGCTTTGTTTTCTTATTAACTGAATCAATTGATTGCCTCAGTGACACATCTGTAGACTTGCCCTACAAGCCTTGCCAATTGCTTTTTACTTGTGAACCCACTCTCTTTTGCATAATTCATGGTTAAATGTCTTTCCAGATCTGAAGTTGGCCTCCTGGTTAAAGCTGTCAGAAGGCAGGACTGGGTGCACGTTCATGTTGCTTTGTACCCATTCTATCTGGTGCAGTTGGCCTCCTAGGCTTTCCTACCTCACATACCTTAACCAACCATTGAGAAGCTTTTCCCCTGGCTCATGTATGTTTTGTCATGTTTGGAATTTGAGATGTCATCATTCTCCTCTCCTCTCAAGATTTGTCTTGGATATTTAATTGGAAAGTCCCTTTATTTCCCTTGTTTGGCACATAAGTTGATCTCTGCTCCTTTTGGACGATTTCTCCTAATTTGGAGCCTAACTATAGCCCTTGAATTTTTGCTTTACAGTCTTGAAATATCAACGCTTGCCTTTAAAGAACAGTACTGGATAATCTTTTTTTTTTTTTCCTCTCTCTACTCTTTGGTATCCAGGAAATTCCCTCAAGTTAACCCAGCCTTTAGTTAAAGCTTGTATCTATTTTTAAGAAATAAAGACATTCCCAGGTGAATGAAAGGGAGGGTAATAGACAGATGTATGCAGTCCTGTTCTGTAGTGGAAGTATATATGTATTGCACAAACTTCCATGTGGGCAATGTGCCTTAAACCTGACAACCACACAGGCCCTCTGCCCAAGTGATTTCAGTTCTAGGATTATTCAAAGGAAATGACTCTCCAGTGTTCAGAGATGTATAACCTATACAAAACAAACCTTTGTTTATAATAACAAAAATGTGAAAGTTAACTGTTTATCAGATTAGTAAAATAAGGTTTTCTATATTCATATGACAGAGTACATGCTTGCTAAGTCACTTCCGTCATGTCCGACCCTTTGTGACCTTATGGACTGTAGCCTACCAGGCTCCTCTGTCCATGGGATTCCCCAGGCAAGAGTACTCAAGTGGATTGCCACTCCTGTCTCCAGGGGATCTTCCTGACCCAGGGATCGAACCCGGGTCTCCAGCACTGCAGGCAGATTCTTTACCATCTGAGCCACCAGGGACACCCAGAGGTAAGGATCAGTTCTAAACAGTATAGTGTTTAAACTTGCTCACCAGTCAGTCCTATAGACTCAAGTTTGGGTCACTGAGAAAGAAGAAGATGAAAGCTGTGCCTGGTGACAAGTAGTGACCAGTAATAATTTACCGTATTTGTGTTGGAGAAGTTATGAGACACCCTCTAAGGTTTCCCCAAATTATGAGACAGAGAACATTGCAGAAGATGCACCTTTATTCAAATGGTGGCAAGACCCAGGATGCAATGCAGGTCACCATGGGTTTACATGACTGTATTCAAGACAACTCCATTTGTTCTCAGGGATGAGTGAGGCATCAGGAAGCACACATTACATTGTGCTGTTTCACACCAAGTGGAAACAAGACCTCATCATGTTGCTGCCAAATGGGATGTATCACTTGAGTTTATAACCAGTTCCAAACACCCAAACAGGCATTTGGGAAGTTTGAGCCAATGGAATTCTCTTCTAATAATTTTTCAACTTTTCAATGAAAATTGCTGTCCACAGGATCATAGTGACTCAAAAAATGAAAAGTAGCTTAGGGTAGCCAGAGAGAGAAATGAAAGAATCACAAAAGGTGTTCCGCATCTGAGACACATCAAGCTAAAAATGGAAGAAAATGCTGTCACTTTATTCCATAAATTCAATCCAGAGCTGCTCTTCTCTTTATTTTGAACCACTCCTTATAAAAGAGTAGCAGTAGAGTGATTTAACATGCTCTGATGGTTTCCATTGAACTCTCACTTTCAAAAAAGCAGAATTCTGTTTGCTTTTGGTACTGCTTGAATGGGTCATAAGTATGTGGACACCACAAATTAAAATGCTACCTAAACTTTGACCAATTGTTTTAATATACATCAAACAATGTGCCTTCTTTCTTTTATAGTCTTTTTGACCTACCCTGTCTGCATCTTAATCATTTTCTTGTTGTGCCAATATTGTTTGCATAACAGTAGGTTTATAATTTATGTGTTTTATTAAAAGGTGTCTGTGGAAAAGAGATTTACCATGACTCTTCTGAAAATTATATTTTTAATCTGCTGTAGAAATTCATAGTACTTTCTACATATGGAGCACCTTATTACAATGATCCAAACAGATAAAAGTCAACAAATAATCTTGTCTGTCTATTGTTAATTCTTAGAAAAACAAACATATGTTTTGAACATCGTTACTGCTAAATTAGCACGAGCAATCAGGCATTCTAAGAGAATAAAATAAAAATGCAGAGCACTGTAGTATAATTACTATTTGCATTTAAATTGTGTGCTATGCTTTTCTAACACTCTGTAGTAATAGTAAAGTCTAACACCGAGTTCTGTCTGTGTTAGTAAATAAAAGGATTATCTCAGTTAATCTTCACAATAACCCTGTGAGAGAGATACCGTTATTGTAGTATAATGCTTTGCGTATGAAGAAACTGAGGCTTGGAGAGAGAAAATCTCTTGCCCCAGGTTGCAAAACTACTCAGCAAAAGCAAAGATTCATGCCTGGCAAAGATTCATGGGCTTTATCCTATGTTCTAAGATATGCTTTTATTATTAATCAGCTAACATATTAATTTTAATGTTACAGATTTCAATTCTATAACTAGCAGAGAAAATCTATCCCTTTGAAGGAAACAGCTCTTCAGGAAATACTTCATTAGTGGATTGTGAAGAGAGAAACAAAGGATTTATCTAAAATCAAATATATCATTTGTATTTTTCACCAAAATAATGATCATGGATATGCGTAGTAGCACCCCAAGGATTACTCTCTTTTTTGTCATTTAACACAGAAACAACTTTAAGAAGCAAGTGCCATAACTTGATAATGCTTAAATTTCCAGGCTATGAAGTACTCGACTGATATGAAAAATACAGGGAATAAGGACAGATACAAATTGGGGCTCACGTTGCCTGAAATGCACATGCTTGTCTTTCTTCTAAGGATAGCCACTGAACACCCCCAGTGTGCATTGTTCTTGATACGCAGATACAGCAGTGAACAAGTCAGGCAAATTCTATCTTCACGGAGCTTACATTCTAACTGAGAGACATAAAAACAAGAAAGCACTCAAGTTCTCTTTAAAATTAATTTTATTGGAATATGTGGCTCAGATGGTAACGAATCTGACTGCAGTGAAGGAGACCTGAGTTCAATCCCTGGGTCTGGAAAATCCCCTGGAGAAGGGAATGACTACCCACGCCAGTATTTTTGCCTGGAGAATTTCATGGACAGAAATACCTGGCAGGCTACATGCGGTCACAAAAGAATTGGACATGATTTTGTGACTAAACAGCAACAACATAGTTCATTTACAGTGTTGGGTTAATTTCCGCCATATAGCAAAATGAATTGAATATATATAATATAGATAGATATATCTAAAAAACAGTGGATATGTACATATATATAGGTCATTATGGAGTATTGAGTAGAGTTCCCTGTACTGTACAGTAGTTTATTATTAGTCATCTATTTTATGTAAAGTAGTACATTCAAGTTCCTATTGTACTACTTTGATGAAAAATAATGGAAGTGAAAAGACAGTGATATAAAAGGCTTGAGGTCACAGCTCCAAGTAAATGTATAGATGCGAGAAGCAGAGCAGTGTCATATCTGTGTTGGTACTTTGCTTATCCAAGGGGTGCAGTTGCTGAATGACAGCTCACATTATTAGTTGATTGCTCCCTGTGAATTAGTATATGTAAAAACTAATAGAATTCACAAGTCTTGCTCACATCAAGCTTACGAATAAATTGGAAGAAATAATATGCCCATATGCTAAAGTAAAAGGAGGAGGAAAGAGCGTTTCTAATGTATCCATCTTGAAATGGAGTTCAATACCAGTAGGCAAGGCAGGCTTCCAGGAGAAGGAGGCATTAAAAATAGGTGCAGTTTGGTTAGGCAGAGGTGTTCTATCACCTCTAGAAGAGTCTGGGCCTCCTGAGGACAGAGACTACTATGCCTGTCTTCTTACTACCCTTTTTTCATATCTATATTGCAGCAGTTCTGTTTTCCTGGTGACCTATAAGCATTTCCAAAGCTTTTAGAACAGGCAGAGATACAAGAAATGTGATGAGTAGAGTCTTATACTAAGGGCAAATAGGGGGTTTAGGTTCCTTCTCAAAGTAGGAACTTAAAGTAACGCTTGAAATTCTCCAAGCCAGGCTTCAGCAATACGTGAACCATGAACTTCCTGATGTTCAAGCTAGTTTCAGAAAAGGTGGAGAAACCAGAGATCAAACTGCCAACATCCGCTGGATCATGGAAAAAGCAAGAGAGTTCCAGAAAAACANAGAAGGGGACGACCGAGGATGAGATGACTGGATGGCATCACTGACTTGATGAGCGTGAGTCTGAATGAACTCCAGGAGTTGGTGATGGACAGGGAGGCCTGGTGTGCTGCTATTCATGGGGTCACAAAGAGTCAGACACGACTGAGTGACTGAACTGAACTGAACTGAAGTTCCTTCTGGCCATGGGATCTTGCACACGGCACCCAACCTCTCTGAGCTTCAGTTTCGCCACCTGAAGAAATAGCACAGCAATCATTGCTCTGCCTGCTACCAAGGACTATCATGGTATTTAAAGGTGACAAAGTGGTGATACAAAATTTCCTTGGTGACCAGAAAATGCTAAACACCACTGGGGGCTAAGAGGAACTCTTCCCTAACATTAGGCAACACAAAATAGACATGCCTTATAAGAGTTTTAGAAGTCACCTCATCTGGTTCCTAAATTTGGCGGAGTAGGAAATCTCAGACTCAGCGAGATTTAGCAACATTATGAGATGACAAGACTATTTAGTGAAGAAACTCTTTCCCATGCTTCTGATTTCCTACCATCCTCTATTGATTAGGCCATCCTATTGCATCAGCACTAAAAAAAAGCTCTTCATTGAAGGGATAAAACCTGTAAAAATTCCTTCTGTTTTAACCTCAATGTACAGTTAGTCTTGGGGTTTCAGCTGCAGCCTAGGGTCCTGTTTGCTCTGAAGATAGTATTTTAGCCAGCTCCTGAGAGGTGTCAGTCCCTCCCAACCCAAGCACTTTCCGTGTGGCAAGACAGTAAGACTTATAGCAGACTAAACTGAGAGAGTGTTACCTACTTAAACTGTTTTTCTGACTTAATAAGAATTTTTCATCTACAGCAAGCCATTGTAAAATATTGTCTATACACAAACAGTCACTCTGAATAATAGGTCTGCACACAGTAAATGTCACCTCTCTAAATCACACGAGACCTCGGCGGCACAGCAGAGGAGGCTCCATAACAGTTTAAACTTCCGCCTCCCATTCATTATAGATGTGTTTATAAATCTCAGAGGGCACTCTTCTGCCTCCTGGGAAATCCAAAACACGGTGCCGTTGCTTGTCAGGGCAACTTGCCCAGGATATTGAGGTCCTGGCTACCCTTCTTACATCCAGATCCCATTTTGCTCCAAAGTGGGTCAGCCAAGGTTGTTGTCAAAGATGCCATATTGTCTATAATGACAAGAAAACTCTGTTCCAGAAAAAGTATAGTGGGCTTAGAAAACTAGGGTTTAGAGAATGGATATAGGCACTTTCTTTCTTTTTTTTTTTTCCCCTTTACCTTGAATAAATGATCTTCTCTACAAAAGTGCTTTGAGTTTCTCACATGAGGGAAGCAAAAGACAGCTTACACAGCAATGGCATTGAAAAACTCCTTAGCCGCTGCCATTCATCTTGGTTAGTATGAATACTTTAGCATTAAGTGGAGAAAAGGAGAATCCATCAATAGTTAATAACTGACCTTAAGATGGGAATTCAAAGTTCACCACAATTACACCCAAGTGTCAGAGAACACACATGGGACATTATCAGTATATTTGACTACAAGAACCTGGGATGGCAAATTTAAATACCATCAGAGAAAGAACTGGACATTATTTTTAATGATAAAATATTGTTACCATATCCAGCAGCTCATACTAAGATACTCAAAACCAAAATTCTCTGTTAGGAATGACTGTGAAAAGGTAAGCAAAGTCTAAAAGAGCAAACACAAGTCAGTCTGAAATTCTATCGTGTGGTCAATTTGTAAATAAAATGTTTTCTAGATCTAAAGGGAGATAATATTTTAAAGGTGAATATGAGATTAGGTGAAAGACGAAAGAAAATATTTGTGTGCAAAGATGCTCAACATGGATTATCATCAAAGAAATGCAACTTAAAACCACAATGATTCATCTTTGTACTAGAATTGCTAAAATGCAAAAGACCGTAAAATCATACCAAATGCAGGTCTGCTGGAATTCTCTTATATTTCACCAGTAGGGTTATAAAATGGTATAGCTGCTGTGGGGAGCTATTTGTCGGTTCCTTAGTTAAACACAAACATACCTTATGATCCAGCTATTTCATTTCTAGGTGTTTACTTTGAAGAAACTAAAAATATATGCTTATAAAAAGATTTTTATAGGAATATTCTTGGTAGCTTTATTCATAACAGCAAGATTTTGGAAACAACCCAAATTTCCATCAAAAGAAGTAATGAGAAATGTTATCTCAAATGTATAGAATGGAATACTACTCACCAATACAATGGAATGAATCATAGGCTTTTACAAATGCATAGATGACTCTTATAAACATCATGTTGAATAAAATAAGCTGGACACAAAATAAGTGTATTGCATGATTCCATATATGTGACATTCAAGAACAGGCAAGACTAGTCGATGGGAATAGAAATCAGAATAATGGCTCCACATCGGAAAGGGACAAATAAAGACACGGGTGAAATCTCTAGGGAGAGAGTGATGCTTGTTGTTGGCTGTCAGTTACTCTGGTTTGTAAACACAAACTAGAATTTAGACTAATTTCTATTCATTTTAATATACATTATTACACTGCAGTTAAAACAAAAAGAAAGTATATGTGGATTAAGAACTCTGAGGCTAATTATATTCCTGGTAGTCCCTGTTACAAAGCCTTACTACTCAAAGGCTGGTCCACAGGGCTGCAGCATCACAGGGCGATGTAGGAGTGCAGAATGTCAGGCCCCAGTCCAGATCTACTGAGTTGGAATGGGCAAGTTAGTAGGAAACCCAGAAAAATAATGTACACATTAAGGGCTGGGAAGCACTATAACAGTGTCTATCTGCTTTTTAAAGAAGAATATGTCAAATTTTCTTATTTAAGGCAAAGTCAGCACACTTTGGGAGAATCACCTCCCTTCCATTGTAATCCTGAGGTTGCTGTTAATCAAATTGCACACGCTAGCCCTCCTTAGGCCAAGAAGTGGGCACGATTCCTCAGCAAGGCCAGTCAGATTCTCTGTCCTTGAACGGACAGAAGCAAACATCAGAAAACCACTGAAGCTCATGCCTTTAATGAGGGTGACAGATGAAACTGTTGCCTGGCTCCTACTGCCATCATCTCATCACTTGCCTAAGATTTTGTCTGTTTGGAGGCCTGGTTCGCTAGTGTTCCTTTGAGTTCTATCAGCCTTTGATGTTCTTCTAGTAAGTTCACTTTTGGTTATGTTATCTAGGTTTGGATTCTATTGTGAAATCCTAAAATGATGTTCTATGTTGAAGCATCCAAAATACTTGAGGAATCTAAATATAATATTTCATTGCATGGTAAAAAGAAAACAGAAAAGAACAAACAATTTTTTGTGCTTTTTTCCCTAAAGCCTGGAGAAAATTGATTTATGGGCCACCATAGGCTGATACAAAAGATCACATAGAAATTTCATTCCCATGTCATCTCATTTTATTAATATAACCCTCAGTAGTCTGAGCTCCTAAAAGTCTGCCTTCCATAAAATAATTCCACTGGGTAAGGCCATTCATATGTACTGTTCTCTGCATTTTATTCTACACTCAAAAATGACGAACGGAGAAAATCAGTAAGAACTCTTAAAAAGTCAACTGCCAAAAAGTAAAATTAATTTGGAACCAATAGACTGGCATGCTGTTTTCTGAGTGGGCTGCTTATATTTTAAACTAAGACTTCCAAGGACGATTTGCCATTAGCTAAATCTGGGGGGAGCAAAACAGAAAACTCATCATTGTGTGAGAGAAACCCTCAGATGCCTTTCCATCTTGTATTGCGTGCTCAGAAAATAGGAATGTTTTCATATAAAAAATAAAAGCTCATTAACAAATTTTTTCATCCAAATGACATTGGCAGATAATAAAATGATTCCTTTGTTATTTTAATTCAGTGAAATTATTTTTTTTACAAAAATACAGATAATTTAAAAAGAATGACTAGATTTTTTTTAACTTACTGATTTTCTATTAAATATAGTCTCTTAAGATTTGTATTAAAAAAAAAAAACATCAAAAATGCCTTTCTTTTCACTTTTAGTATCACCTAAGAGTGAGAATTATTTTAAAGAATTTAAATAAACTTTTAAATTTGCTTTGAGTTGGATTAGTAGGTATCAAATTGGATAGGACTCTGCCATCTGCCACCATAGTCATGATTATGAAATGAAAATGAGTTATTTCTATATGTTGGGTGGGCTCTTTCCTAGAACCAGGAGGCATGGCATAAAAATATTTTAAATAAAAAAGAAATAACACGGCAGATACTACCANTTAAATTTGCTTTGAGTTGGATTAGTAGGTATCAAATTGGATAGGACTCTGCCATCTGCCACCATAGTCATGATTATGAAATGAAAATGAGTTATTTCTATATGTTGGGTGGGCTCTTTCCTAGAACCAGGAGGCATGGCATAAAAATATTTTAAATAAAAAAGAAATAACACGGCAGATACTACCAGTTGTCCATTCAAAATCCATTCTTCTCCTCTTTCTTCCTAATATAACCTGGGTTTATTCTCAGCCACAATGCATTCAGCTAAAATTCTCTGTTTCCAGTCTCTCTCACAACTGCTGATGTCAATGAGCTAGAAAAAGAGTTCATCAGGTGGGGATTCTTGGAAAGCTTCTTAAAAGACTGACTTTGTAGGTGGTTCATACTTTGTTTCCAATCCCAATTTCTCTTTCTGTGCAGAATACGGATGTGATGACTAGAGGGCCAACTACCACCTGGAACAAAGTCCTTTGAGGCTGGAAGCCCTCTGCAGATTACTAGTCCTGGACACATGTACGGCCCTCTCTTCTGTGCAGGGCTTTTCCGTTAGCTACAGCTTAATGTAATTCTAAGTGATACAGATGGATGAAAGCAGGCATCTACTAAGATAGATTTACAAGTCTTTAACATTTATTTCAGAACTCCTGGTGTAAGAGTTTGGCCCTTTAGAATCAAGAAATCTTTGAGGACATCTAGGCAAAATTCCTTATAAGTCAGACAAGGTCCAGCGAGTTTCAGTGGTTTACTCAAGACCCTGCCAGAAGTAATTTACCAAGTATCCATTATTATCAGCATTTATCAAGTACACACGGTTGTGTTTGTCAATGAGACACTTTCCAGTATCCAGGAAGTCAGTCTTCTTTCCAGGACCCTTACATGCCCCTCGATGCATTGCCTTTCCTTGTGTAAATCTATAAAGATGAGTAGATCTTAATATAACTTAATATATAACTTAATAACAAAAATACTGGGGAGAGAAGCTTGCATTTTTAAGCACTACCATACCTCCCATCTGGAGAAGGCGATGGCACCCCACTCCAGTACTCTTGCTTGGGAAATCCCATGGACAAAGGAGCCTGGTGGGCTGTAGTCCATGGGATCGTGAAGTCGGACACGACTGAGCGACTTCACTTTCATTTTTCACTCTCATGCATTGGAGAAGGAAATGGCAAGCCACTCCAGTGTTCTTGCCTGGAGAATCCCAGGGACAGAAGAGCCTGGTAGGCTGCCATCTCTGGGGTCGCACAGAGTTGGACACGACTGAAGCGACTTAGCAGCAGCAGCAGCAGCATACCTCTCATCATAAATACAGGCTGGCAAAGAGTCAATGATCATTTGGATTCCACTTGTATGTGTGTGTGTGTGTGTGTGCCAAGGAGAGATAGTCATAGTGTGAAAACCATTTTTAGAGAAAGCATCTCACACTGCTGAAGGAGAATGATGCCTGACAAGCATTTCTTTTATTGAGTAATCCAGTTTACCAATGCTTCCAGACAGACTGAGGGGACTTAACTAGGTTAAAAATATGACAACCACAATCAAAGTCCTGACGGAAAGACTGCTGTAAATGATAAATGTAGGGACAAGAAGGTTTCTTCTCAATGAACTCAGCTATTTTAGTAGATCCTCTGGTCTTGATATATCACTGCTGCTGCTGCTGCTGCTAAGTCGCTTCAGTTGTGTCCAACTCTCTGCGACCCCATAGACGGCAGCCCACCAGGCTCCCCCATCCCTGGGATTCTCCAGGCAAGAACACTGGAGTGGGTTGCCATTTCCTTCTCCAATACATGAAAGTGAAAAGTAAAAGTGAAGTCGCTCAGTC